>VDFB02248591.1:0-13057 GCA_007258455.2 Sequoia sempervirens | reverse complement strand
TGCCATAATATCAAGTGTTTGTATCTAATTTATTTGAAATAATAATGTTTTTCATAGTCACAATTCTATTTCAAAGAGGGGGAACATGTAAACACTAAAAACCCACAAACATATGATGATCTCCATACCATCATCCCCATCTTGACACCTAATAACATCTAATTGCCTTAATGAATCCAATTTATCAAAATCAAATTGGCTAAGTAATATTTATCATTAAATAATTTAATTAAATAATATTAAAATAAATCCATTATTCACAAATAATTTAATAAATAAACCAATCAATCAAATTAGGTAACAAACCAAATTAAATCAAACCATTTAACTCGTTGATTAGAAAAACAAAAAATTTCATTAAATAAATAAATGAGCTAATTAGCTTTAAAAGGTTGTCACCTCCACATCCACTCTACCTTTAATGGGATAAACTCATGATCAAGATCAAATCCTAGACATTCACCCATATCATCAAAAACTATAAATTAAGATCAAATCCATCATTTATCATCCTATTTTTGAACAAGTATATCTTGTCAAACTAAGATAGATATTTTATCATTCATAAAACACATTTGTTTGTTGAAGGTTATTGCATTATATTTTCATTTTTTTATGTTTATGCAACTTGTATTTTAACTCTATCAGAGGAGAGTAAGTGAATTAATCTGTAGTTTACATTTCATTTAGTGAAATGTTTCTTTTGTGTTTATTCTTAGGCTTACACATACTATTCCTAGAGGCTTGACCATGACCATAGTGATGTTGGATTTTTTTATGGCCAATGGTTTTGTGTCTTAGTTTTGGGAAACCATTTATGGTTTCTACTTTCACATGTTCCTATGTATCAAAAAAATGGATAGAGAATTCATATGGTCTTTTATAGGTACACTTATCTCATTGGATTACTATCAAACTGGAGGGATAAGTAGATTAGATTTGTTTACTTATTTCTTTAAGGATTAATAAGAGCTTGTGTTTCTTTAAACATCAATACTTTTCTCAAAAATGTTTTTGCATGTACATCAGAGTGTTATGTGTATAACTTAATAAGTTTTTTTATTTCTTCTTCTCCATTATTTCATTGTTAAATTTTATTAGCTTAATCATATATTTTCTCATATTTTTAGCAAGAATTATTATAACTTGAGGTGTGAAATGAATAATTCCTTGGATTGTAAACCTCTTTCTTTAATTGTTTCTACATGAGATGCTATAAATATCCTATTTTTATAGCTTTCTAAATTTAGTGTTAATGATTTCAACAATGATGGTCAATCCATGCATGCATCAATAAATGTTGAAGTTGTAATAAACTCATTATCATTGGACATGGAAAAATTCTTCTTTTTACATTCAAAGACACAAAGGACCTACTACATAATATAAGGGTATTTTTTAATAAGTTAAGTGATAATAGTCTTGGGTATTGATATCATGATAATCCATTTGAATCACTTGTTTAGATTATGTAACATATTTCACAATATATATATATATATATATTACATGACAAGAGACCATAGGTTAGGATTCAACATGTTCTCACTAGATGGAAAGTATGATGGGTTGATGCTTAACCTATCTTCATTATAGACATAGATCTATTTTATGTGATCATTCTAAAAGAGAGGAAATAATGGTATTGACTATAAATTGCAAGGAGTTGTATAGTGATGTGACAATCAAGTTCCTTTCATAAATAGTCATGTATCTTCAATGCATTTTTTATGGTATTCAACCATGTTGAATACCATAAAAGCACAATATTATACATGAATGCATCTTCTACAAAGATTAAAAGTGTGTCCAACAAACAAAGATAATATAGAGTGGAAAATGCAACATTGAGTTTCTTCCCGCATCATTACACAGGTTCTAATAATATACATAAGTACTAATATATTATACAATATCTTGGTTCATCTATTCAATTCTCTTAATGGTAGGTTCTTGATAGATCTAAAGGAAACCATGAATATAGAAAAAATCAACTGAGCTACTAGTGAAACCTAATAAAAGAGATAAAATAATTAAGGATAAATCAAGGTGAGGAAGGTAAATGTATAAATTAGTTGAAGAAGGAAGATGATCACTTATACTAGTAGTCATTTATGCTTAAAACCTTCTCCAACTTGTCTTCATTAAATTTTGTGAATATATCATGAATGTACATTGCAAAAAAGGTTTTATATCCTTCTTTTGTTGGCACTATTTGGATCAAAAGGTTGTAGGTTAGGCATTACACTATGGTTGTATTTTATCTATAGTTCTTCAAAATACAATAGGACAATGAAGTTGTATGATCATATACAAAAACTCTCCTTAACAAAGTTCTATGATCGTATAGAATGGTCTTATGCCACACAAAGATGAGCCAAAGAACATCAAGTGGTCTATAATATTTTTATTAGGTATGCATTATGATCATTGTCAAAGTTCATTAGTTTCTCCTAGAAGGCTATCATCTAGTATCTTCTTGACATAGATTACAATAATGACCTAGATTTAGTGTTGCATCATAAGATTAAATACAAAGTAATAGAATCATGTGCATGATAACAAACTTTGTTACCATGTTATCTCATCAAATGAAGAGAAAATTTGTGCATTTTAAACTCTTTGATACATGGTTTCCAAAAATTTATAATACTTATAAAGAATGGAGCTAGAAATGTCATTGCAAGCATGACCTCCATGTTGTACTTATTTATGGGCTACAATGAAATAAATAGTAATTAATTTTTTTATTTGTTTAGTCAAGTCCTAATTATAGAAAAGAATGAATCTTTTCAATCTCCCTTTATCCAAGGGGGAAATCCACAAAACAATAGTGTTGACAAATATCTTATTCAATGGTATGAGCTCACCTCTTTGAACTTATAGAGTAATACCAAAGGATACCTCACAAAAGATTTATGGAGGTGTGAAGAAGGATGGTAGCTACATCAAAATGGAGTTAAGGAAAGGATAAAAGTGCACATTCATCAAGATAGACATCCTTCTAGTATTGATTGTGAGTAATTTTGAACTACAAGGATTCAAAAACTCAAGTTCTACTAACATAGAATTCGTAGCTATTTTTTCTCAAACTGTACTTTCTTACAATTATGATGTATAATTGGTCAATACACCTTGGAAAGTGTTTGGAAATAGTAGTAACATCTTGTGGGTTGATATGTATATGTCCTCTATATTTTAACTATACACATCATGCATTAAACACTTGTAGAGTTGGATTAACTTGTGTAATTAACATCTCCTCCAATTGCATGATTACTTACAAACAAAACGGCTAGATTTCAAAATCCATATTATTCCATTTGTATAAGTGATTTCCTTTTTTCTCAATAAGACAATGGAAGAAAAACATTGGCACCATGTGGTTTCCTTATCTAGATTCTTAAAGAGCATTACATGCATGCTAAACAAGTGGGCATAAATGATAATCATTCTATCCTTGCATGAAATTTTTGTTGAGCTACAATTAAAAGAAATCAATGACAATTGCCAAACGACTGGAATACACTAGGCACTAGTCTATTGTGGTGTCAAGGTTACAAGGTTTTGCACCAAAGCATGAAATAAAAATTTTGATCTTAAAGTGTAATCTTATAACTTGTAGATATCAAATTATACTTTTAACTATGATGTAAATCACCCAATATTTATAAATCTTTTTATGAGCATGTTCATATGATTACAAGGTTTATTCTTCTTCTTTTTTCTAATATTGGTTAAAATTTATCTTTCTTACAAGTAATGACGTGTGCACACACACACACACACCATCATAATTTTGATGAACATGTTTTTATTTATTTAATATGCATTATAACTTTAACATAATATATTGTTCCTCATAGTCACATGGGAATATTGTTTATTAATAATTATCTATGAGGGACATTTACCTCTTGCTTAATATGCATTATACCTACACACATACACAATACTATCTCATTATTGTTTTGCTGTTTTTATAACCATTCCTTCATACATTTAATATTTAGTGACATAATATTTTACTCTTTTTTACTTTTTCCCCTTATTTTCTATTTTGCTCTCTTCATATCATTATCCTTCCTTCCTATTTAGATAATGAATTTTTTACTTCAATTCAATTATTTCCTGATTTTAAAAATAAATCATTAAATATAAAATTAAATATTAATATAAAAGATTATACAATTAAAATAATTATAATATTTTTAAAAAATTATATCTTTACTATAAAAACCCTCGTATAACGACTGTAAGAAAAATACGTACCTAGTTACTGCTAGAAGTTTTTTATAACTCAATATTCATATTTATTTTACGATCAAGTCGATGCATGACTGATAGACCAAAAAAATATATTATTATTTTCTTAAACTTACTCCAGCAGGGTAGTAGTTACGTGCAGTATTACTTGCACGCCCGGCCATTGCCGGGTCCACGAAATGGCATTCGAGTCTTCGTCTCTGTTTCCCAGTTCTCCACGTATTCGATGCCTTTAATGAAGTCTCCCGTGACTCATTGGCGCGCTGATTTTGCGGATATTTCACTGTTATTCAATAAAATATAGCTAAAATGTTTTGGAAAATGAGTTGAACAGCGTGAGTTTGAATGACACATGCAACTAAGGTGTAGAGTTATATCGAGAGGCATAATTACAATTTTAAATTTTTATTAATTATATATTATATTTTTTAATTTATTTTATTTAAAATATAAAATGTAATATTTTAAATATGACAATTGTTAAATATGTTTTTCCCTCTTCAAATGTTGTATCCATCAGTAAGTTCTTGTATAAGTTGTGATTCTTTAAGAAAATTAATTTAATTTATATAATCTTTTATAAATTTAAAGGGGAGTCTATTAAAAAAAATTGATGAAAATTAATATAATTATAAGAGACCTGGTATTTGATCACAAGATACAAATTAAACTACAAAAAATTGTTTATTAATAGTTACTTAAAATTATTATTTTTCATTAAAGATAAAGGTAGGATTTTGAAAGGACTTCAATTCATTATAAGACCAGAATATAAAGCTATACACTAAAGCTAAACTTTCAACACATCAAAAGAGCAAAAAAACAACAAAGTCAAGACATACCACCTAAAAATAATAAGAAACAAATAATTTGAAGTCATAAACATTTGAGAACGATCACCATATATCAGGCTTTGACATTTGATATTCAATAACCTCCAAGATCTCTTCGAATGAGTAACGAGGAGGGTAGTCCACATAAATTGCAGATAAACGTTTAGTTTTATTGTTACTCTATACTGATATTGTATAAGGTAAAGTTTGAATTGTTTGTCACAAGTTTGAGTTATGTTGGACGTACACTTTGACGGTGAAAAATTAACTAACTTGAATCTAACTGTTTGAAAATGTACAGTTTCTAGTAGTAGCTACCTACGTAACTGTTCTATTTCAGGCTTCTTCTCATTATAGTATTATCTACCAACCTATCTTACCCTTATATTTCAGAGAACAGACTTTTACTCCTGTCAAACCATCAATGGACGCCAAGCACATTGAGAGCTTTTACGGGGCACAAAGCTAAATAACAAATTGTGCTTGTATAATTTTTATCGATGTTTGATCATACTTTCTGATTTATCGTTGATTTTGTTTTATTTTCAGAAAAGCCATACTTAATTATTTCTGTGGCTTCTATTTTACTTCATTTTCATCCTTTTCTCATGATAAATCAGATAATATGATCCAAAATGTCAATACAGAAAATATACATAATTATTTTAAAAAAAAATCTAGCTATAAACTGTAACTTAAATATTAAAAAAAAACGATTATCAGTACTAACAGAATAAAGGAAGCACTGTTCTTATTTCATTCAAAATACAAGCAGGTTAAGAAAACAACTTTGAAATTTAACAAGAAAAGGATTGATAAGTGTGAGGGGACATTAGGTTAATTATAGATATATATTGATTATTCATAGCCAGTCCAGTTGACGATAGCCATGAGTAGTGGTTCAACAAATAACTCCATCTCTCATGATATTGGATTGAAGATTGAGTACCATACATCTGTGGATGCCATTAAGATTTGCCTGAATGATTTTAGTTGTTGCGACCAGGAGTTTTCCGCGTTGCCCCGGGCTGAGTTGTTACCCCATTTGCAAAACTTTCAACAAGTGTTGTGCCTTATGAACCATTCATAATAGAGCCCTTGCACAACACTTGCTGAAGGTTTTGCAAATGGGGTAACAACTCAAGCGGGCTTAACCTTGGAGAAAACTCCCTGGTTAAGCACGCTTGAGCTGGAGCAATACTGGGATGGGTGACCTCCCGGGACGGACAAGTGCTTCACCTCTGTGAGCATCACCTAGATGCAATGAGTGCTCAGATATTGAGAGATGGGTTCTTGTTGAACCACTACTTATGAAACATGGGTCAATGAGTTTGACTCGAAACTACACGGTTGAATCCTGATAGCTATATCATAAGAAAAGGATTTACATTTTAAACATAACTGATACGGAAGGCATTTCATCTTATATAACCAAAATCAAGTTATAAAAGCAAAATTCAACTGAAATAGCCGATCTAAGCAAAGACAAAGCAACAGACAAATTAGGAATGGAAGTTAAGATTAGCGAAGAGGAAAAATATTTCTACGCTAACAAGCGTACCTTTTCTTTTGATAGCAAAGATGCAGCTAAATAGCGCCTCAATATCTATCCACCTCCAACCCTTTCGTTCCGGAGCGAAATTAATATGCAAACAAGAAGTCCAAGGGATCAGCCTTTACATAACATTTCCTTTGCATCAGTACATCATAATGCAATTCTTACAGAAAAATCTCCGTTCTCACCCTTATTTAAAAATTAGCTCAGATAACTAGCGTACGGAACGATGCAGATTCTTTCAATTAGTGTTCGGGATGAATGAAGACCGTTCCTTACACTGGTTATTTAAGCATTTCAATTCAGATTAAGCCTCCCTTGCATAGCCCTGCTTAAAATAAACCTCCACAAATCCACAGGAATATGAAAAGAGGATTGTATTTAGATGCGGACGGAATAAACACGCGTAGTCCCCTGCGAAGACGACATTTCTAGCTTGTTTAGTCCAAACTATTTCCACCAGGGTTCAAATCTGTGGGCCATCAGTCGTCGGCCACCGCACAAACTAATCCCTGTGCAGTATGTCCGTCCCTCTAAACATTGCCGCCATTGAGTAGGGGCGCATCCCTGCTTTCCTCAGTATAAACTATTACATTAGTTTGTCGGGAAGGTTTTTAACGGCCGCACATTCTTATTGTTGTAGTGGGGGCGGGACATTCTTATTGTTACGGTGGGGAGCGGGGCCCACTTAAAGCACAAGTGGAAGCTTTACTCGATAGAAGTTGTCACTAGCAAGAATCCGATTGTTATGGAGTGTTTTGGGCGTATAAATAATTAATTTTTTTTGGTTAAATAATTGTTTTGTTAAATCTGTCTAGGATTTTAATTTCATCACTTTAAAATGTTAGGCTTTTTCAATAATATTTAATTATTGCTAGTCAACAATAAATCAAGGACCACATAAAGTTATTCTCTTAAAATATATTTGTATTGACAATTTTTAGAAATTTGTAGTTTATTATTGTTGGTATCATTAGTTTAAGACATTAAAGGATATACTAACACGTAGATGTGGTAGATTTTCTTAATGGTCCTTATAAACATATTTAATTTAAGTCTAATTAAATAATATTTTTATTGGTATATATTAGATCTAATTCAATCCAAAAAGCTAAGTCATTTAATATAATATGTAAACGCATAATGACAAGAATGAGGAGAGAAAGAGATAGTATATATATTTTATTGTATTTGGTTAATTGATGTGTTGACTTTAACATATATTAGAGATCAGAAATATCTACAATTATGACTAACTAGTTCTACCACTATGAATTTCTAGACAAAAACATAATGGCAATCCTAACCTCCCTTTTCATGATCTTATTCATTTTTTTTTATGATTTTGTTTTTCATGAATGTTCCCCTATTAAGACTTCTCACCCTTCTTAATATTTGATCTCTAACATAGTCGTGTTGAGGAACATCTTTTGGGGCTTACTATGAAAGGATTCAAATTATAAAGCTTCCTTGTACATTAGTCAAGTTCACATTGCTTGCTTATAACAATATGAAAGTTGATTTGTAGACTCTATCCTTTGATAACATTGATACAAACTTCTATGATCATCTAAATGTTTTCCTTGTGTATGAACCAATGATCTAATGATGTGTTCTCATAATATGAAACTAAGGTCTTATGGTATGTCTTTAAATATAATAGTTTAGACCCTAGTAAAAAAATTGAAAAAAATCATATTTTTGAATTGGGTTGACTTGAAGTTGGTGAGAAGTGGACTAAAATTTTGAGAATATAATACACCGATAATCCTATCTAGGGATAGAATCATAATGGTGATCATGCCTAAGAAATGCAACTAAGTGAAATATGCATTAAATGAGTCAGCATATGTTGAACTGCATGGAGATGAAGGTGTGATACTCAAGTTTTGTTGACTTTTGCACCTAGTTATACCCAAATTGAGTGTTAAATCAATAAATCACAAAACATGACCAATGTGAGTATAAAACAAGTGGAAAAATGTGAAGTGGGAACTTTTTCATATATATATATATAGAATAATTAATTATTTTTTAGTTTTGTAATCTATAAAATAAATCAAGAAAAAGTATTTCTCTTTTTTATAATATTTTAAAAATAATTCCTATAAAATTACAAAAAATAAGATTGTTTTTAAATTATTTATACTCATTAAAAATGATACATTATAAACAAAACTAATCACTAATACTATCTGTATGACCTGGAAAATGTAGATGGGGTGAATTTGATAATAACAGTGGAGACTTCTTGTGATGTAGATGGTTTTCCATATGTCCTGGGTGATGGTGGAAGCCAACCTATACAAAACCTGATTGGGTCATGTCATATTCACCACATCCCTTATCATGTACTTAAATCTTAACTCTTGGAATATTAGTGGATTGAGTGGTTGATGTTGTCAAAGAATTTGGATAAATGTACGATGTAGAAGAAGAATCTTCATCATTGTTAGGAGTTACTCAAAGTGTGGTGTACCATCATAGGTTATTGTAGTACCGAAAAGGATCAGGGTCACCTAGTTTGGTTATCTCATTTCTATTATTATAAAATTTTAAGAATTTATGGAAAGTTGATGGCACGACCTACATGGTGTGTATTTATGTGTGGACGAGAAGTACATTATATGGAAGCTCCCAATCTAGCACTTGGCATATTATCTTTAATTACTGGTCCCACTCATATAGGAAGTGTAATGGTCCCTTTGGAAGGGCGTTTTGTATCATCATATGCTCTGATCACTATTTTCTTGTGTGGATCAATGACTTGCTTAGAGTATCCTAAAAAAATTACCAACTTCAAGGTGCAAATATTTAAACTGGCACTACCATCTATTAGGATGCCTTTAATTTTGTGCTTATGGACAATGATTTCTAAATGGAGTGCATTATTATGAATGGATGTGGAAGATGCCATATCTTTGTTGGTAAGTGTTAGATGATGACTAGAGGAAATATTTCCAGCCATGGCTTGAAATTGGTCAACATTAAGATCTATGGGTATTGAAGATTCTCTAAGGAATTTATCCAAGATGTCCTTATAGATTGATGATATGCACAACAACTATAGGATAGATATTCATGTTGGCATTTTTCCTGATTGATCCATAAGATTATATTGTTGATCTATAAAACGATCCTACTTATGAATCACTTAAACAATTTGTTAGATTCACTTATGGATCACATATTTTATTATTATTGATCATTGATAAATTGTATGTAAGAAAGAGCATAGAAACGAGCATTCAAAATATAGACAAAAGAATGAAAGAAACAAGATTTGATAACGAAGTTTACCCAATGTTTGGGTTACGTCTTCGAGCTTGCTCAACTACAATGTCGTTTGCCATTATTATGATGCAAATTATCTCATTACATCACTATGGTCTTCAAGTTGCAATACAAATTATTTTTCTTTCAAGGAAGATTATTGCTCTTCAAGCTCTTCTTGCTTTTGCATCGCACTAACAAAAACTTCCTAGCAACATGTTTGTGCCTAGCTTATTCATCGCTTTTACAATGTTTCCAAAGCAATAATAATGCAACTCACTCTCTCAAAACATGAGAACAAAATCCTAAGGCATCAAGCCTCTATTACAAAACCAATGAGCAATTTTTCTAACTCTCCTTCTAAGAGAATTGTCTCTAGGTATTGTCTAAGCATTATTTTTACAAAGAAATAATACCCCCTTATATACATGCTCATATGCTAATAAGGGGTTGCAACAATAATATTTGCAAATATTTTCTATATCTCCATTTCGAGATTGCAAATCTTGAAAATGTAGCTTATTTACCCCTTATTTTTATGAAAACCCCTTATTTGATTTTTTACAAATCTCATAAAAATCATAAATTAGGCTTAGGAATAATTTTTTAATATTTTCCTAGATTAGGCCCTTTAATTTTAAAAACCAATGAAAATATTTCTAAAAAGGATCAGACTTTATATTTGTCCTAAGCCCGCCCTTAATTTTCTCCTTATTTTATGGTTTACATAAAATAAAACAATTTTTATGTTTATTTAAGGTTTATATACAGAGAGGAGCTCCCCTTATATCTTGGACAAGGCGTGTGGTGCAAGAGGATTTTAAGGCACAGGTCAAGGGATCAAATCCCACCAAATCCTTATTGTTTAAATATTAGACCAAACACTTTTTCTTTAATAAATATGGTTTAATCCTTATTTTATTACTTAGTTGGTCCATGTCAGTGCCAACTCACTACTCCCATCAAGTCATCTGCCATGTGTCTTGCCAAGTGTCAAGCTTTGGTGATGCCACAGATCATCACTTTGACCAAGTTTGACCACAATTTTGACTGGTCATAACTTCCACATATGGACTGATATTTGGTTTGTTCAAAATGTGTCGAAAAGCTCTCATCGAGCTATACGCGATGGAACTAGTAGATAAATTTTCCATGATCATTAATTTTTCTGGTTGACCAGCTTTGACCTCATGTTGACCAAACTTTGACTAGGCATAACTCTTGTGTATGATCTCATTTTGATGCGATTCAAGTTGCATTAGGATTGTATCGGTGAGATCTATGCGATGAAGTTGGTTCTGTCAGATTCTGAGACTTTAAAAATTTTAGGGTTTTGGAGATCCACCTAGATGAATCCTTCCCACTGAAAGAACTTTTAGACTCTAAAAGTTTATTACAATATTCAACTCATCTTACTAACTACTTAGAATCCCAACAAAAGATCTAAACACAATGTTGCAAGTGATGTTATAATAGGTCATCACTTTTACAATCTTGAGCAACATGGGAATTTACAATAAAAATCATTTATGGAGATAACAAATCCATTTTTTACCTACCCAAGCAAATGGATTCTCCTTATGTAGCTGATCTTCTTTAGGGTATTTTTCCAAGATCGTGATTGTATGTTCCTTTGCAACCTTCTTCTGTATAGGTTCTTGCATAGGTTTTCGTTCCTAGTGAGCGACGAAGCTCTAGATGTAGCTTCCTACACTTTGCTTCCCAGTGTCCACTCATGTTACAGGGTGATCCCATATGTAATAGTGGTTTACAGTTTTTGCCCAAACTGGACACTGAAATATTTTTTTCTAACTAAATCTACACTTTCGAGCACCTATAGTGGCTAAACCGTGAGGAATTTGAAGATGATACAAACTAAAGTTTCATGAAATTTTGTCTGTAGATTCTAAATATATTTTTTTCAATTTTTTTGGAATCGACAATCTCCTTTCCATCTCCTCGAAACTAGTATTTTTAGAAAACAATGATTTTTAAGGAGTGATGCTCACTCAGATAACGATAACTTTGTCCCATGAAGGATAAAATTCAGTTCTTCAAATTTTAGATTTGTAACTCCACATTCAGTAGTCGCACTTGTTAGATAGTGTTTTATTGTAGGTCATTTTTCCTCAACTGCTTCAAAAGTGAAACCACCATAATTTAGGATATAGCACCGTGAGTAACACGCAACCTTTTTGTATGTATCGCAAATCTCTTTTTTTTGCTGATCACGGACTTCAATATTCCGTGCACTCATATTTTTCAAAAAAATTATAATCTTCTATTCTTCCACATGCAAAATGTAGAGCCATTTCTCGATGAAAAACCTATGCTTAATAAAACCAAAAAAATAAAATAAAATACCAAAACTAAAAACATATTAAAAATTATAGTCATGATAGCTTTCTGTTCTATGACTACCTAATTCCAAATTTGTTTGAGGAACTCTTCAAAAGGGGTTTGCATGTGATTTTTTGGCAGGATGCATTCAATGGGTTCGCTTGAACCTAGGTTCGAGCGAACCCTCTTTTGGTTCGTTCGAACCAATGAGTTCGTTCAAACCCCAAGAATGATTTTTTTTGGCATGGAGTCAATTTTTGTTAGTTTTTCTTCCTCATTCGAATTGTAAACCACTTTTGTGGGTTTACCCTACAATGAGTGCAAAATTTTTCCATCTTTGAATCCTTCTTGCCATTCTCCTTCTTCCAGTGAGGATGACGATTTTCATGTCCAGTTTCTCCACTGATCAATAAGACCTTATGATGCAGTTCCTTCTATTTTTGACACTTGGCAACACAATGGTTATCCATGCCACAAAAAGAACAAGGAAAAGCATTCCATATGCTACTTATTGCATTACCAGCAATACCATAGTTCAGAAAAACTTTGGAGAAATCAAGTTTATACCTTTATGGAATTTCGCTGCCACCAGATCTATGAGGAGAATTGGAAATTCTCTAGGACTTCTTTTGATCAAATTCCTGAAGTTTGGCCAGTTGCTCCCTTTGTCCTGCTTTAACTGACATCATAGACAAAGCTTCTAGGAATCCACCTTGGTTACCTGGTACATAAGAAGAATCATCCAACTGCTGACAAAAGACACATCCATCAACATTCTCGTGACTAGAAT
>VDFB02248589.1:0-31244 GCA_007258455.2 Sequoia sempervirens | reverse complement strand
TCTCTCTCCAACTATTAACCTTCCCTCCCGAAGGATATCATAGTAACCAAATTGATCCCAAAATACATCGTCGTCCATATTGAGGGGGGGAACTTCTCTCCAGACACTTATGCCCATCCATTCTCTCTCCCTCGAGGGGTCTATGCGATTGCTTTCCCCTTCGTCAATACCTACCACCCAATCTGGAACGCAAGAAACATGATAACCTAGTATAGCCGCATCGGACAAATTTGTCTCCGAGCATGTTGAACTCGACCCATCCTTCTCCAACGAGTTAACGACGGCAAGACCAGGAAAAGTGAACGAATCCAAAATTGACTGAACAGGAGGAAAGATCCTTCCACATATTGTCATTTCCAATGGCCAGTTCTGCAAATCAGTTGCATAACGCTTTAGTTAAACAAAGCAATTTACTTTTCGAATAATAGTTTCATATTTTTATCAAGGTATATTACCTCGATCTGTATGCTTTGAATGCAACGCTCAAAAACTGATATGTTGTCTGCTCTCAGATGCAGCTTCTCCAGTGACGGCAACTGTTCTAAACCTTCTATTTTCTTTATTTTATGGCAATATATGACATCAAGATTGTTTAAGGAAGCTAGTCCTGCCAAACACTGTATCTCATATAACTGTGGACATCTTTCTATAATCAAAGTCTGAAGACTATAAAGCTGTCCAACTTCTACTGGAATATATTCCAATTTGTGACAACTGACAATACTAAGAGAAGTCAAGCTGGACAGGTTTCCCAAAGAAGTTGGCAACCTTGTCAACAAAAATGACGCAACAATTTCGAGCATTTTCAATTTGCTTAGTTCACCAATGCAAGCTGGTAATTCCCTTAAACTGTTGGTGTATCTGAAATCGAGCTTTCCCAGAGAAGCCTGCTTTGTGATATTGTGAGGCAATACTTGTAACTTGCGGCATCCTGAAACGTCAAAAACCTTGAGGCTTGTTATGTTTTCCAGAATATTTGACTCTAAGGCGAGCTTGGAACAATCAGATAAATTGATATATTCGAGGTTTATCAGCTGCTTAAAAGACTCTGGCAACACCTCTAAACTAAGACACCAACTCAGATCTATATGCCGCAGGTTTACCAAATCCCCAAAACGGCTAGGTAGACATGACAGTTTGCGGCATCCTCGTAAGGCCAGATGCTCCAGCGAGTGAAGTCCACAAAATTCTTCTGGCAGGCTCGATAAATTCCCGTTAGATTCTTCAACTTCCCCATCACTATCCCGCAAGAAACAATCCAAGGACAGCTGTTTCAAATTCTTGAGATGGCCTATTGACCGGGGAAAACTTCGCAAATTGAGGGCTTCTTTAATTATCAGCTCTCTCAATTCCAAAGGAGGCTGCGCACAACCAATTTTCAGTTCTATTGAGTAAACAAAAACATTTTAAAAGAACGGAAGTATTTAATCCAAATGAAAAATAGCAAAGCAAATTTCTTACATGCGCGTCCTCCCACAATGCTTCCAAATTCGAATGATCAATAAGCTCTAGAACTCTAATGTTCTCTAATGAGAGCCACGATGGAATGTATCTTCGCTTATCGTCAAACAATCGAAGCCACAAAAGGCCTCTCAATAGCTCCCCACATTCTTCGGTAAAATCATTTCCATCAATAGCAAGAAGTTGTAATCCAACCCTAAGATTTGAGATTCTCATTTCCTCCATGTACTGCTTGAAAAACAGGTGTCTGGGAGGAAGATGTTTGGGAGGAAGACGGGAAATGAAATGGAAAAACGATAGTAATTGGTAAACTACATGACGACAGTTGGCTGCGATTATCCCCCGAATCGGCGTTCCTTTCTGAGTGGAAAAAAGCAACCATAAAAATAACGTAAATTGAATTACCGAAAAAAAACTTTAAAAAAGGACTCGGCAGATAAACCGAGTTTCAATGCTATGATTATTGACAGGAAAAAAACAATTTCACCTGAATGTGCACATTCTGTCTCTCAAGCCAGAATCGCGATGGTGAGTGTGTCTTTGCAATTTCTCGTCCCAAATCCCTGAGATGATCATGCATCCTTCTACGCTCTTTCTCGTCCACCTCAACAAGGCACTTGTTCTGAAGCGTTTCCCATCCATATAGACCGCTCCAGCCTGATCCATCCCACACAGCAATTGCCGAACTTCTTCTTTCGCCAATAAAGAAACATGCAATATCCAAGAATATTTCTTGCTCATCTTCGTCCAGGGCATCGTAACTTACCTTCAGCCTCTGCAAAATTTCCTTGGGCAATATTCTCCGGATCTTATCTAGCTGGGAATTCCAATAATCCTTGGACCTTTTACCGTAAAGCTGTCCTCCCGTGACCTTCAAAGACAAAGGCAACCCATTGCAAACATGTAAGTAATTTTCAACTGAATCTTCAAAGTCTTCTTGCGGAGAAGGCCGTAAGAAAGCATGCCAGCAGAAGAGCTGCTTGGCATGAAGATGTTGCAGCGGTTGCATTTTGTAAATGGATGTGATGCCCCACTTTGTAAGTGCGTCCCTTTCACGTGTTGTAACAATGACCAGACTACCCGATCCGAGGCTCTCCTTTGCTGGCAACAGAGCATCGAGTTGGTCCTCGTGATCTACATCATCAAAAACTATGAGAACGCGAAGAGATATCAAAGGCTTTTCCAGAATTCTCTTGCCTTCCCTCACATTGTCAAATGACACAGTTTGAATACGTAAGTCCTCCAGCAGTTTCTTCTGCTTGGTATGCAAAGCATTTTTGGATGTGGCATCTCCTATGTCATGCAGGAAACTGGAGCGAATGAACGAAGATCTTTTCCTATTGTAAAGCTCTGTTGCGAGTGTAGTTTTACCAGAGCCGCCAAACCCAACGATCCCCACAATTTGTACTTGCTGCTCTCTCTCAATATATTCTTGACGACTTCTTTCAAAGTCTTCTACGATTTCATCCATTCCAACCGGATGTTTGGCTACCTCCAACGGCTCTTTCTTTATCATTCTCAAAACAGAATTCACTATGCTCTTCAACAGCATCCCTTCATCACTGAAATTTACAACCAAAATAAATACGATGAAACAAGCATCTATGCTAGAGAAATGCGTACCATACAAATGATTTGATGAACGGGAGAGGCAGAATAATCGAAGACTTACTTATTATCGTTGTTGAGCATGTGGCCAGTTATGTATGAGACTTTATGCAGTGCGCTTTTCCACTCCTCCAGCATGCTTGAGGAATACCTGCCCTTCTTTTCGTGTTGGGAAAACGCAGGAGCATAGAGCCCTTTCCCTTTGGCCGCCCATCGGAGATCATCGGGCTTAACATGATAGAATACAGGAAGAATTGGAGTACCGGTTTTGAGCATAAAAGATAGCTCTGCCAGACACCATGGAGATTCCGCATACCTCTTTGAGAAAATAGCAATATGTAGCCCAGCAGTGCGCATTGCCTCCTTTATTTCCTCTGTTATGGAATCTCCCAACTCCAGCTCTTTTCCATCTAGAAAAGCCCGGAATCGAACCAGGTCGAGTGTATGGTAAATACTGCTAGCCAAATTGTGCTTAGTATCACAACCACGATGATTAATAAACACATCCCATGGCCCCTTCTTCATTACTGTTGACGATGATGAAGATGCATGCGGCGCAATTCCATCAAAAGCATTTTCTGCGTCCCTGTGTTCCTGCGGAGCTCTGGAGGTGGAACAATCTCCTAGCTCCATCTGCTGAGCTGTGGAAATGGAAGAATCTACAGGGTCCATCTGACGCTGCTGATTTGTGAATATGGAAGAACGAAAAGAAGAGTGAAAGAAATCAATCACAAAACTGACACAGTTACCCATGACTTGAGCTGTAATAGGAAAGAAAGAGATCAACCGCTGAATTGAGAGAAACGAATGGAATGAGCAGGGGAAAAGAATACGTTGTGAATTGTTAAAGACCCCAATGGAAATATCCCTGAATCTGAAAAACTAGTGAAATATGCAGGGTAATATCTGTGGAGTAGAGAGAAATCATATCACCGAATCCAGAAAAACAAGAGAAAGAGGTAGGGTCAAGTCGCTGTCAAGTATAGAGAAATATCGGTCAAATAGAGAGAAATATCAAATCACCGAATTCAGAGAAACATGTGAAATTGGTAAGTTCGAGTCGCTGTCAAGTGTCAGGCATTCAAAGCCTGAGATCAATAATGAGAACACATAAATTTATTGTACGAATGAAGGATGAGAAATTGCCTGGAATTAGGAAGGAGAAAGTTAAAAAATGCGTTGTGTATGAAACCGCGTGCGATTTAATTATCATGGAAAGCCAAGGAGGTGTGATGTTACTTTACCGTTCAGAGCCAGGCAAGGACAAAGATAAGGTGAAGCGTGTCATTTGCCCATTGAGTGGTTAAAAGTAACGAGATTTTTCGCTGACACTCTGAAAGCATATCGTGTGGACGGATTATTCGTAGGCAAAAACGTATGCTTGAGTTCTTTGATTTTTAATCAGAAAATCCACGTAAAACAAAGAAAAAGAAAAGCCATGTGATCTATCTGACAAAATGTCTGGAAGAGATGTGGTCTCTGGGACTTTTCCAATTGTCTCTTGGTCTTTTCCAATTAGAGGGCGTGTGCAAAATTAGTAGCCTTAATAAGGCCATTAATCTTTCATAGCTTATTCAACTTTGAGGTGTGAAAACCAATTCGATATTATTACCGTTATACTTCGGACGTTTGCCCGCTTAGCTTATTTGCAAAAAGGAGAATAAAATCAAGGATCCATGCTTACAAGAGGATTTTAGTTAGACGTTTTTGTTGCTAGCTCCCTCATTAAATGTGCCTTGGACTTTGTAGTTCAAGTGTTCGGCAAAATTTCCTTGGAATTCAATGATTTTAGGTTTTGTTAATTCCAGAAATTTTAATTGTGCTTACAATTTGTTTCATCAAATGCAAAGTATAGGTTGTTGGAAACAAGCAACATTGAGAGGTGTGAATTAGTGTTGTGCAAAAATTAAATTTATTATTCTGATCTTTAACCTACTTAAAACATTCAACCAAGAGAAACATGCAGAAACAGAAAGCAAACAACCACAACACCATAATACAAGGATTTTTATGTAGAAACCCTGTTAGGGGAAAAACTACGGTAGATGGTCAATCCACAATATGATTTGAGTATACTCAAAAAAAAGTTTACAATATGGGAATGCTCAAAATAGAAAGGCACACTGCTCAAAATAGAAAGGCACAATGCCTTGCAAGGATTTGGATTAGATCTAAGAGAATGAACTGAAAGAATAGCATCTACAAATTCTTGATTACAGTTCTAGTTAGCCTCGGTAGTCGATCTTTTGTCCTTCTGACTGATTTCGTACTTTTGCTCTGCTATTCTCTAACTCGCATTACACAATCTTTAATGCACAAGTGAAACTGTCCATAATCATTCAATCACCCTTTTGATATTCACAACACACATCGACATACCTTATACACACACAAAATGATATAATTGATCATTTATATATATCCGCGACTAAGAGTTTAATCGTAACCTAATGGTAACTTGTCAACTTCAATAAAACTTAAGAATATTTACAAATGTCGGCTCAAATCATGAATGATATTCAATGCGCACCCACAATGGTCGGTCACAACTTAGCTCGGACCCAAATCAAGTTGTTTGAACACAAAAACATTTGAGTAAACACTCCTCAAATATCTGCAACATGTTATATCATGTGGGTCGACCACAAAACACTGATGAACAAAAAGATATCCAATCGGATCTCCAAACTTGCATACAACTTGATACGAGGCACTGAGATTTTTGGACACCACAAGACATACATTGATTAACCTCCCATAAGATCCATAACTCAAAATAATGATAAAAAATTTGTATGTGAATCGATGAACACATAACTACTAGATGCTTTGTTCTTCCTAGACTGTCCTCAATCTATCTACCAGTAGGAGCAAATGATGACGTGCGGATCCAATCACCGACTAGGTTTCCATCAATGACAAAACCAAAAAACATTTGCAACATCTCTTGCCAACATAGATGCTAAATCTAATTTGAGTATATGGAATATAATGATGAGGGGATATGTGTAGAATTGAATTTGAAATCAATCCATAGAATATTTTTATCGAATGTAATTGAATGGACTTGAACCAAACTCAATTATCATTAAAAGTGTGCTTCATGTATGTGTTGCCTCGTTTGCTTTACAATAGTATAGGGAAATCCATGCTGAAAAAATTAGAAAGGGATCTACCTTGAGTGTGTGGGGATTGTCATGCTAGATATGCATTGCTAGTGTGGAAACATAGAGAATGCATTAAGAGTGTTCAATAACATGTAGAAAGAGAAGCAATTTCATTGGAAGCAATTATGGTGGGTTTGGAGTGCATGGTCATGGTATTTTTCAAAGAAAATCAACAAGATGAAGTACATTTAGATTAGATCACCTTCATCACCATTTGTGTGCATGCAATCATTTATGACTAATTATTCAAGGAAATGATATTCTAATAATGGATCAATATGCATCAATGATCTATCTTCTTTGTCATGACAACTTCTTAGAAAAGGTTGAAGACTTCATAAAAAAACATGTCAATAAAACCAAGTATTGAAATGTGGATCAATTTGGTTCACTTGAGGAGTGATTCACTTGAAATTTTTCTCTAGGATGCAATGCAAGCACCAATATACTAACCAAAGTGGTTGAAAGAATTTAGCATGGAAGTTATATCCCTTATGAATCTTGGATGAAAATTGATTAATGAAACATGCTCAGAGACAAGATTGTATTATAATAAAAGAAGCAAAAATATGTGATATAATAAGTGGTAAGTCATTGGATTTGTATTCTTATCATCAAGCTTGGCTAGAATGAGGGTGAGTAATTATTAAGCTTGTCTTAAAGCTTTCAAGTTGGCGAAGTTGAGCTAGGTCCAAATAGTATGCTAAGATCATGTATCTAACTCAAAATGCCACAACAACCTATTCTATCTTTCCTAATCTTAGGTCAAACTAGAGTTGAAAAATAGAGCTTGTAGAGGTTCTTGTAGAACAATTGTTTAATGATGAAAAATTTGTTGTCTAAATACATGGACTGGCATTTAGTGGTTAAGCTCATTGGTGCTCCTCTTAGATATGTTAGTTATGAAGAATGTGGAGAATCAAGTGAAATAGTGAGAAAATGATTATATAGTGTTGTTACATTTGATGAAGTCAAGAAGCTACATACATTTATGTTTAACACCATGTTTCAAGTGCTTGATGATGGTAGATTGATGAATAGACATGGATGGATGATTGAATTCTTAGATATAGTCATTTGATCATGATATAATCTAAAATATAAGTACTTGCTTGCATGACTCTCTAGACACATGTCCTTATAAGATGCAAGAGAGAAAGTAATGAAAGAAGTAAGAGAGTGCATTATGCTAGATATTTTAAATGGGTTTGAGAATATAATTTTAATTGATCTTATGAAAAATAAAGATTTGATAAAACTTATTTTGAAACAAATGGAGGGAAAAGTAGAAGGTAAGTAAAAAGTTAACCCTTGAACTTTCATATTTGAAGTTCTCTTTTTCATTTTGTGAGATTTTAGAGGGAATTTTTATTTTCATGCCCATCCATTTTTCCTATATACATGTGTGCAACTCATTAAGGGGTATTGGAAAACTTATTGACATTTAGCAACCTCGATTTTGAATAAAATGATTAAGTTTTGATCTAATTTCCCCATTTTTCTTCTATTCACTATGGTTTTCTAACCTCTAAATTTACTTTGCTTTTTTTTTTAATTCTATACATTTAATTTATTAATTGTAGCATCAAAAAAATTTCACCCTTGATAATTTCACACTAGGTTTAGCTCCCCCAATGTGCTTGGACCTAATTATGCATTTAATTACCCATTTTATAAAGACCTTCAAAAATCAAACAATGGGAGATAAAAATGAGCATTTAATATTTTCCATTGACACTTTAGGCCTCAAAAAGGATGGGCCTCATCTAAGGTGCCCTACGTCCTAGGCCACCACTTTTTGGTTCCTTTTTAGGTATGTCAGGGTTGGTATTTTATTATTTGAATTTACAAAGTCATTTGTTGGCTATCAATATAAATGATTTTTAAGAAATTAGAAGAATTGTATATAAATACTAGTATTTTTTATCACTTGAAATCCTAGAAAATATTTTTGAGAAAACCAAGCATCCTAACATCAACCAAGAGTAGGAAAAAGTAGAATTATCAAAATTACTTCGACATTTATTTTAGCCAAACATCATGTCAAGCACTCATCAAATTTTTATGTAAGTTTGTGCATGTTCTACAATCATTTTTTTGTGACCACTAACACATGCAGTACTTCAATCAAGCAATCAAATTCTCCTTGACGGTGATGAGTACTTGTGACTTTAGTCCATCAAGGAATGCATATCTAAGTGGTGAGTTGTAATACTAGTCAATTCATTACTTGTTTATCATTTAGCGTCTGCCCGACTGAGGGTAAGCTCTTTTTATACATCATCATTGTTGTTGTAGTGGTAGATATACCGAAATGGGGTTGACTTAGGAAAGAACCTATCTTAAACAACCCTTCCTCCTCTTTCATGTGTGTAGGTTTTTAGATCTATTTAGCTAAGTGGAGGAAGACTAAAGACTGATTTTTCCTTCATGTATTGAAGCCCTACAAATTGTTAAGAAATAGAAACTAAATTTTCTCATCACAGACAAAGTTCCAATAGTAGGCTCAAGAGAATAAGAGCTATAGACCAAACACCTCAAGCCTATGAAATTAGATCTTAGAAAATAAGAGTATAGTCTAGGGCCCACTACACCCTAGATCATCCAATTCAATATCAAATTCACATGTTGGGTTCCTTTGTGTCTACCCTCTATATTTTTGGATCTACTTTCTATTTCTAAAATTTTAATTATGTCTATGTGATAAATTACATTATTAGATGTAGGGATATAAGTCAAATAGGCTTGAACTACACCACACACCAAATTTATCATCCTCACAAATCAAATCAACATAAACCTAGGAGGTTGGATCTACCTTATGGTATTAAGCCAATCATAAAACCCTAGTTTATTTGTGTTTGAATGTTGAGTCAAAGTGAAAAGGGGACAATTAATCTAATTAGGTCTAGGATCACTTTTCCTACTCAACATTAATGCTAATAGAACTTAGCATGTATTTAAAGCATTGATGTCTTATTTATGGTAAGGTGTTTTGCGTGATCAATTGAAGATATTTGTGCACACTATAAGTTTTCAACATTCACACATGAGACTTTTCTTTGAAGATCACATTGTCTTGTATTATGATTGCAAAAATTAGTCTAGTGGAGATTGATTCCAAGTCAAATTTGTCCATTGGTCAAATGGTGTATAGGATGTGTGGAGCAATTTTTCTTTAAGTGTTTTACTTTTGGTTTTGACCCCAACAATCTTCCTTTTTTGACTCTTCTCTTTCGCATTTTGATGGTACTGCATCCTAAAGTCTAAGGTTACTCTTGGAAAAAGGCATACAATGTGCCACGTAGTGGCTATGTGAATTTTTTCTATATTGCTTTCCTTTTGGGCCTGAAACTGGACACATGGTTGTGTGGTGGGCATTTTCCCCAAGCTACTTTCATGAACTCGGAGGTCTCTCTCTACTATGTGCCACATCATTGTTAGTTAGGTTCTTTCACCTACGGGTGTATCATTCCTTTGGCGGAGTTCGTCAGGAAGCACAACGAGCCTTATGTCTTTGGGATTGGTCTTTTGGGGTAGCATCATTATTTCTTGTAGCGGATCAGATTGGATTTTCACTAGGCTAGAATGACTCCAGTTCCTTTTCTGACAATAAATCTTCACAAAGATTTTGTAATATCCAAAGCCATTAATGAAACTCAATTCTTATTAACAAAGGTTGTTGTGATCAAATTAGATCCTGGATTAGATTCCAATGTATTCGATAAGGACACCTGTTGGGATTTATCTCTATTGGCTACAGTGTTGGCTCATCTATTTGGATTTATAAAAGGAGGTTTCAATGGCTAGATAAAAAACCATCAGAACAATGAACTTTTAATCTATTAGAAGATTTTAAAAGGGGAGGAATAGGTAAGAATTTTATAGAGCCTTGTCTCACTCTACATGACATGTTAAATTTGTCAAGACTATTATTCAAATTGGTATTCAAACTTTGCATTTATGTTATTTATTGCATGAACAAGTAATAGTAGGAATAAATATTTGGGATTGTGCATCTATGGCCTTTGTCATGTGTTTTATTTCTCTATTATGTATATATTGAATGCTCTGTGTTACTTTTCATACTAATATAGTCTTGGTGGTTTCCTTATATTCCATTAGCTTTTATGTTTTGAACTATGTTATCTTTTAGGAGTTGAATCATGTTCATTATACTCTTTCATTTTCTTTGAATATTGTGTTAACTTTCATATTATGTTGTGGGAACGACACGGTTTTGTAAAGATTCAAAATATTCCTTTTGGTATTGGGTTCTTACTTTTGTCGGACCTTAATGGATGCTTCCCGTGGGGAGATCTGAATGGCTGCTCTATGCTTCTTTAGGCCTTATTTGATCGTTCTCTTTCCAAAAATGAAGGGTCTATAGCATTTTGTGTCCATTTTATCAGAAGTAAGAAGTTGATAGGCTTTGAAATGTTGTAAATCCTTTGGTGAATCACCACCTTCTACTTTTTCTACATTTCTCTTCCCCCTTTCCCTTAACACAAAGAAGAGTTGGCTTCTATAAAACTCTTAGAGGTCATTTAGTGAGGCATAAAGTGGTTCCCCACTCACTGAATTTCCCATAAGGTTGTTCGAGAGAAGCACAAGCTTTCATGATCAATAGATATTTTTCTAGCATGCCTAATGGGACCCAGGTTTTTCACAGTGTCTGATAGTCAAGCTTGTAGAGGAATTTTCTGAATCAAACTAGCAGGAGAAGTTGGTAATCTCATGCCCAGAGTTTGAACAGAGCATCTCCTAGTGGAAATTTCTAGTATTCTTAGTTGCTCACTTCGACCCCTGGGAGAAGATGAGTCATAGGTTCTGTATCACCTGTTAGAAGCAATAAGGTAAGAAGTGTTAGCCCAAAGTATAGATCCTTATCTACTCCCCCAGATGGCCGAACCTTTCAAATTAGAATCCATGTCTACCAAGTCCATAGGAGTCTATTTTTGATGGCTCTCTAAGGTCCCCCTAGTCCTAGAAATTTCATAACCTAGGATAGTGGAAGTTCGCTAGTTCCACCTGTACCTCCAGATGTGTAGCCTGCTATACCCACTAATGCCCTCAAAGCAATTCCAAAGTTCACTGGAGAGGACTTTAAAAATCCTTTCGAGCACCTCCAAGCCATAGAAGAGGTTTGTAGGGTCCATAACATCATAGAGAAAAATTTGGCCCTTAGATTGCTAGTTGCGTCTTTCAAAGGGAAGGCTCAAGATTGGTGTAGATCCCTAGCCTCCAATTCCATCCACTATTGGGATGAACTGGGAGAAAAACTCTTTTACCGCTTCTCGGAGAAGGGAGACTACTCGTCCTTATTGCAACAATTGATTACAATCAAGTGAGTCATGTAGGAGGCCATGATTGACTTCAACACTAGGTTCCATAAAACCTAGTAGAGGATCCCTATGATAGCCAAGCTTTTAGCGGCTATGGCATTCATGTTTTATCTAAAGGATTTCAATTTGAACATCATGGTCATGGTGTAATCACTGGGAGGTGATACCTTGCCCGATGCATATGATTTGGTTATACGAGTAGACAATAGTCTGATAGACACATGGAAGCTTCCACCATAGTCGTTGATGCCTATGCTCACTGAAATCTCTAACCAAACCTAGGAGGAGGTAACTCCCAACACTTCTACTCCACTCCCTAGCTCATTGACCACACCGTCACCCTCAATGTATGTGTACCCAAATGCACAACCCAACATGTTGCCCGCTCTTCTTCACTAGAAACAAATGTCAATGACATGAATCTCATTAGAACCTTAAAAATTGAGCTAGTGATTATTCAGTGTCAACAAGAAACACCTCCAAAGCCCTCTGCACAAAATTATCGAGGGAGGCCACCTTACCAACATAACACATACCAAGGAACTCTAAGAGGAGGTAATAAAAAACAAGAATATACAGACCAGATAGTCCTGGTCACCACACCACTCTAGACCATCAAGAATAGCCCAAACAAGGATTTGGTCCCAGACCAAAACAATCTGGTAGAAGATGGGAATGCATGTTGCTTCCCATGCAATGATAATCACATGCCCCAAAATTGTCCACGAGGAAATATTTAGTAGAGGGTGTAGTAGAACAAAGAAGCCAGGGCATATTTTTGAATGTGGAAGACTATCAATCTCTTAGAATGGAGAATGGCCAGTGTAGTGTGTGGAAAAAAAGGTATGTATTTGGAATATGAATTGGGCATCTCCCCTAACCAAGTTATTTTCTCTTGGATGGAGGAGGAAGATTCAATATTCACAAATGATGCTTTGACAACTAGCACCCCACAGGTACAGTTGGACTACAATATTAGATCAAAAAGAAGACTTACTAGGGAATATGTGCAACGGACTTCCCAGTGGCCGCATCCACAATGACCACAACTATAGGTACAACAATCTTCACATAAATGACCAATTCAATAGTCATAGGCTCAACCATTTCTGTAAAAAGACATCAATCTAGTCTCGAACCTGCCAACAATAGATCAACCTTTCCCTAAGGCAAGAGAGGCACCCCCATTTAAACCAAAGGCCCCACTAATTGGAAGACTCAACGTGGTGGAACAATTAAAGAAATCTCCCACCAATGTATCTTTGTGGGACATCCTATCAATACTAGAGCAAAAACCCTTGCTCTAGGAGGCATTAAAAAATAAAGAGTAGATTCTATAGGTGGATACAATCCCACTGTGCAACCAAGATAAAGGAAAAAATCCCACTCCCTTCTTCTTAACACTTATCGTATTAGATAATATTTTACACAATAATATGATCGATTTAGGGGCCAACACTACGATCATGCCCAAGCAAATGGATGACTCTCTAAATTTAAAGTATGAGCCATTCGATAAGGGGATTATGTAGCCATGGTCCAAATATGGAGAGGTTGCTGAGGAACAAGTGATCAAACTAAAAGGAAATAAGCTCCCATGAGGCTTAATCACCCTAGAGCATCTCTTTGACTATTAAGAAACAAGAAACAATAAGCAAAGATTCACACCCAACAAAGAGGACTATGAAGACCTCAAAGTCAAAGGTGGTAGGAAGCTAAAATTTAGGATAAGCATGACACAGGTAGACAAGGAGAGGTTGAGAGACTTGCACACTAAATATAACAAAGTTATGGCCTAGACCTATAGTGACCTCAAAGGATATGATCTGAGCATTATACAACATATATTATTGACTTGGTCAAGGGATCCAAGCCCATTCAAAAAATAAAAGACTAGTCAACTCGAAGGTGGAAGTGTTGATGGCATAGGAGCTTACAAAGTTGATCAAATCGAAGATTATATACCCAAGTAAGCACTCCACTTGGGTATCCAATTTGGTCCTGATCTGAAAAAATGAATGTTAACATATAGCTCTACATGGACATTTAGGATTTGAATAAATTTTGGAAGGACCACTACCCTTTTCCCTCAAGGGAGAACATCTTACAGACCGCAGCCGCCCGTCAGAAATGCTCCCATTGCTTGCTAACTTTATGGGCTATAACCAGGTCTATGTGAAGTAGGAGGATCAACACAAAACAACATTTACCACTAAGTGGGGAATGTTTGTGTACACAAAAGCTTCCTTTAGCCTCTCCAATGCAGGTGCCACCTTTCAACATGTGATGGATATCACTTTTAAAGGACTGATCAACAAGATCATCCTAATCTATCTAGAAGACTAGACAATATTTTCAAAATCAAAAGATGATCATTTTGATCATCTAGAAATGGTCTTCCAGAAGTGCCAATAGTTTGGGATTTCTTTAAGTCCCAAGAAATGCATATTTGGAGTCCCACAAGGAAATTTTCTTGGCTTTGTGGTATCTAAAGAAGGAATAGCCATAGAACCTGAACTAGTGAAGGCTTTAACAAAACAATAAAAAGTTCTTTTTAGGGCCCAAAATGAAACTAGTAAGTCCTAAGTGTGAAAGATGGCAAATTTTTCCTCAAGAGGGATCTTTGTTTCTTAACTAGAAGGGGTTATAGTCTTTCCTGGGAAATATTAACTTCATTAGCCAATTCATTTCAGATTTCATAGGCATTGCGAGACCTATCACGCTGATGCTAAAGAAGGGCTTAGTGTTCAAATGGACCCCAGAAGGCAAGCTTTCCTTTGAGTAGATTAAGGAAACCATCTCTACAGCTTTGGTGTTAGCTAACCCAAACTTTTCCAAAGACTTCCTATTGTATGTTTATAGGGACCAACAAAACATAGCCTCTGTGCTCACACAAAAAAATGAGGAGGAAGGCAGAGAACATCCCATTGCTTTCCACTATAGGACCCTAAAGGGGTACAAAACTAGATATAATTTCATTGAAAAGCAAGCCTTTATTATTGTTAAAAGCCTCAAAAAAATTTGACACTTGGTTTCGACTAGTAAGATTACAGTCCTTGTCACCCATCCCAGTATTAGGGAATACATCATAGAAGGTGAGATAATCAATAAAAATTCCAACTAGATCACAAAGATACCAGAGTATGGGGTGATCCCACAATAATAGTTTACAATTTTTGGCCAAACTGGACACTAAATTGATTTTTTCTAACTAAATCTTCACTTTCGAGCACCTATAACAGCTAAACCGTGAGGAATTTGAAGATTATGCAAACTAGTGATTTGTGAAATTTTGTCTGTAGATTCTAAATATATTTTTTACAAAATTTTTGGAATCAAATTGCACTTCTTTTTCCATCTGCTTCAAAAACTAGTTTTTTTAAGGAAACACCATTTTTAAGGAGTGATGCTCACTGTATAACACAACTTTTTCCCATGAAGGATAAAATTATAAATTTCTTGAATTTAGTTTTGTAACTACAATATCTAGTGCTTCTAATTGGTTTCATAGTGTTTTATTGAATATTTTTTCCTTAGTCAAGTTTCAAAGTCAAACCAATTATAATTTTGACATAGGCGGACCGTATAACACAACTTTTTTTGTATGTATAAAAATTCATTTTTTTTTGTTGGATCAAGGACTTCAATATCTGGTGCACTCATATTTTTCAAATTTTTTTTGACAATCGTCTATTTTTTCACATATGCAGAATAGAAAACTTGATTTTTGGTGAAAAACCTACATTCACAAGAAATTGAAAATAAATATAATAATAAAATTAAATTAATTTAAAATTATACTTTTTGGGAAGCTTATAATAAGGATTACATACTTACATTTTTTTTTTTTAAATGAATTCATTTGATCCCCCAAAAGGTAAATCAAAAGTGGTTTTTTATTAGCATTTTGATAGGTGTAAAGGAGACTCCATTATAGGTATGGTTTAAAACTAGCAGGGTTCTATCAAAGGGGGTTTGATCTAAGGTAGTGTTATGCCTTGCATAACCCACCCATTTTATTCTAGAACAAAATGGGTCCCCCTTGTTCTTTTCTTTTCCTTTGGCCTTTGGTTTTCTGCCTTAGGCACTTTCCTTATTTCCAATTCCCTTGTTGATGTCATTGGAATAATTTTAGCTATCTCCCCTGCATCAACCATTCACAAAAGAGATGGTACAAAGACAATAAAAAACATTGCTACAATCGTAGACATGCCAAGGTGTACCATTGTTGTTACACTTTTGGGGTCATCATTGTCATATTGATGCCCAAATATTTAATATTCCTATACAACCAAACCCTCATATTCTTTTGATTAAATCAGGACGGATTATCTCCTGGTGTGGGAGAGGTATTGATACTATTTTCCCAACTACAATTCTAATGAACCCAAATTTAGTAGAGGCCTCAAGCTTACAAACATGGTATACCAGTACAAGAATTTCCAAACCCTTTAGTTCCTTGTCAAAAAACCACCTTTCTCCCAAAAATTTTGCAAATCCAATCAATATCTCATCTCTTGCAAATACAAGCATGCTTGACAAGAAAAATGTTTGCTTAAACGCCTCCATTTCAAAATTGCACCTTAACAACTTCTATTACCTTTCATGCCCTCTATTGGTGGATAATAAAAAGTGTAAGAAAAAGGTTTTCCGGACTTCTCCAAGTACTTTTCACTACCCAAAGTGCTCTACATATATCCCTAGATGTGACTTTAGCTACATGCTCAAAGGGTATGTGCAAGATCATGAGGGGCCAAAAAGTGGCAATATTATGGGTATTTGTAGGGTATGTGGCTGACTTTATTTTTATCCAAATTTGATGAAACGAAAAGGGTTTTTAGAGGAGATTCTCAGATTTCCACCAATATAAATTATGCTTTAATTTGAATTTAATAAATAATTATTATTTATTTTCTATTAGAATTACGACTAAAGTCATGATCGATAGGTTGATTGAAAAACATCTATAAATTTCAAATGGTATCACATTTTTTGAATCCAAAACATGCATCACATATCTCTATTTCACATACTATAGGATTAAAAAAAATAAAAATAAATTCCCTCATGAAGTTTTGACCAAGCATGTATTAGACATACTTGTAGCTTTTATATTTTTAAAAGAAATAAAAATCATAATTAATTATTTACTTCTGAAAAATACAAAAATATGCATCACATCTAGACATGAGTCCTCTACTTTATATAGCAAAATCTCATAAAAAAATTATACCTTTATTATGGTTAGGGGTGGTCAGAGCTGCATTAATCTAATACTTCTTATTTTTTTCCCCTGAAATTGTATACCACCGCGATTGAAATTTTAAATTTTCAACAAATAGATTTTATTTATTTTTAAATAAACCTAGTAGTTTAGAAACTAAATTCAATTTTCTACAGATTCTATTCTTACATATTTTTTAAATAATATAGATAACTTATTCAAATTTTTACGTCAATTTTCCTAACACTGATTTTTCTGAATTTTTTGCCACTTAAGGTCCTACTTTTTCCATGATGATCCTGCACATACCCCAAAATGAACTTGAAACATGCCAATGGTGAACTCCTAAGAGTTACTGCATTTGAAGGACTAGTGAATTCCTTAATAGGTGTTGTCAGAGAATATTTTCATCTATTTCTGGTTGAACCTAATACTGCTAAAGACATTTTGGACCATGTTGTTAGTTTTTCATTGACCTAACCATCAAAATGATTCCATTTGGTGGCTAGGAAACACAAATCTTTTTTATTATTGCCATTAAGCCCATTTAAATGTTGTACTTCACTCTTCTTAGTAGTATTGTAAAATTTCAATGCCCATATATGTAATCATGCTCAACAATTGCAAATATTTTTGTCTTATCCAAAACATTGTATGTTCATATATTTAAACTTGGTCATACCTTTTCTTCCAAATTGTTTATTCTTAACATATGTTCTCCTTTTATGTCAAAATGATCATGGTATTTCACATATACAATTGAAATCACTTATAAAAATGAACACCATCCCTATTTTATTTACAACATTATGTACAATAACTATCCATTTCTTTATATGTTTTGGTTTCCTCTTGTGTTCCAAGTTATTTTACCACACCATGTTATCTCCTATCATTCTATAATATATTTCATTACTTTTATCCTCAACATTCCTTATTATGGAGGCAGAAAATACAAAAATCCAAGAAAAACGTTCTCGAAAAAATCAAATGCAATGTACACGGAACCATACAAGGAAAGACCAAATTAACAAATGAAGGTGAGGAAACTATAAAATTATATTTTTTGGAGCCTCTATATCTACATTCCCTTCTCCCAATAACATGCCCCACTTACAAACAACTGCACCTCAAATGCAAAATATAGCTCAACCTAACCCATGTATTGAAATGCACCCTTTGCCACCTTTTTCACAAGAATTTTTCACTGCTAGAAATACCTTCCATCCAAAGTTAGATATCCTATCAAAAATGTCAATATGTATGGTCTACATGGAAAGATACCCTGGAATCAAAACTATACACTCAAATGGAATCACTACTTGTTATAGATGCACATCTAAAATGAATGACCATCCCTTCTCAAATTGGAACAACATGGACCCTAGTGAGCAACCTGTGTGTTTAAAATTCCTATCCCAAGTTGAGGAGATGTTAATAGCAAGGGTTAGCCCAATCCTTCAAGTTACCTATGCAAGGGGGGGCAGCTAAAATATAGTGGCCACACTATTTGATTTCCTCAAGATATATCTGCAATTACATCCTACTTTCCTAGACATATTAATGATCTTGATATATACTAATAGTTAATAGGGAAAAAATAGACCAAAAACCATATAGCTTCCACATTAGTAGAGGAAATGTCCATGAGGAACTTAAATATAAGATGTACAATGACCCATTCTACAAAGATGTCCAAATAGATGAGCTTACATTGTCCACTTTTCCAGAGTCTTCCACTAACATCTCAAACCTTATTTATGCAACAAATTCAAACCTTGATACCACAAATCCAAGCTACGTGGGAACAAGTGACATAGAATATCACCCCTTAGAAGACAACATGTTGACAACAACTTCCTTTGTGTCAAATCTCCTGCATGCATGTATAAAGGTCGAAGAAGTGCACTCTTTGCTACAACTATGTATGTGACGACTGGCCCCAATCATTGAATGGTCATGCCCCTTTCTCCATCTCCTATAAATGAATACACCATTGAAGGATTATTTGTGATGGAATTTCCCACTTTGTTTCCAAAAGGAAAAGCTACATTCAAACAACAACGTATCAAAGAAATAAAATTACATGAATATGCTCTCAATATTCTAAGGTACCATGATAATAGGTTTGTCTAATACCCCCGATTTAGGTACTTCATACTAAAAATTCTTATGTGTCACTGTAGCTAGGCAACCTCCTCTGTATTTGTCAACAAACATCTAGATGATAACCTACCCTTGAAAATCTCTAACCTGAAGGACAACCAAACACTGAAGGACATGCCAAATGACAAACTTGTAGATCAGCTCATGCAATTTAGCTCCTCAATTTGTGGTACTCATCCATTTTTGACCCAATGTTAAGATGAATTTCTAACATGGTCATTCAAATTGGTTTCCCATCACTCTTCTTCACCCTTAGTGTAGCAAATACAAAATGGCTAGACTTGGATACCATCATGCCTACCAAGTCACCTACAAATCCTTCAATGGATTCTAGATGGAGGATGCAAAATATTGTTTAGAATCTAGGCCTTATCATAGTATACATACACCACAGGTTCACTACATTTTGGGAAGAGGTCTTGGATAAACTACTTGGTGCATCAAAATATTGGTATAGGTAAAACCTTTCTTTTCTCCTTTTCCTACAATACACTCTTACTTTGATTGTTTGCAAGGATTTGTCATTTCTTTCTTACATTACACACTTACTTTGGTCATTTGCTAAAAAATCATCATTTCGTAGGTATGAATGGTAGCACAGAGGATTTGTACACATCCATGGTTTCCTATTGCTTGAACAAGTGACATACATTATTAAATTAGAATGGAATAATGTTCAATATGTACAAAGTGCACTTGATTACATAGATAGATGTCTCTGCTTGAAACCCACGTAGCCCTCAATTAAGAACCAAACATTTTACCACTCTATTGTTGATGATCCTTGTTTGCTTGATACAACTAGGATCATGCCAACCAACCCTTCAATTGGCTATTGTGAACTAGTCAATCACGTTGAACACCACACAAAATGTACTTTGCTAACACGTTTTAGGAGAAAAGGGGCACCTATAGTCTATCACTATAATCCACCATGGTCGATGCAAGGTAAGTCAAGTCTTTCAAATGATGAGACTGGCTGACCAAAGAACACACCATCTCATAATGATGATCACTTGAACCTTCACAACCCATCTATCCTCTCTATCTAGAGGGCTAATGTAGATTTCCAACATGTACTCTCAATTGATTTTGTTCTCAAATACATTGCAAAATATGCAACAAAAGCTAAGAACAAATCTGAAACATATCATGCCATGTTATCTCACATTTCAACTAGTTTAGAATAAAAAATGCCTGCCCCAAATGCATTTAGAAAAATTCTTATTGATAGCCTTGTGGATTGTGATATTAGTTCCCAAGAGACTTGCCACCTTTTATTGCAATTACCCCTCTCCATATACAATAGGTCATTTATTTCTTTAAATTTTAATCATCACAAGTTTCGTGTATCAGTCTCACCCATGTTAGTTACCACATCACCTACCTACATTGATGCCTACATGGCCTGATCCATACAGATAGAAGCTATGCCTCTCATTGAAGTGACCCAAAAATGGACCTTCAAAGCATCTCACAAAAATGAACAATGGAAGTGATGCCCCCATAATGCAATTGTTCACATCTCACCTCAGTTCACAAGGATATAGGTGTAAGAGATGACAAAAGCTTTCAAGATTTTGTTGGAGTGAAATCATTCTATACAACCCATTTTGTAACATTGACATTGCATTTGGATCCTTCAAACATCAAATTATAGCTCACAATGGGAAAGGTTCTCTTCTACATAAAGGCCATGGCATGTACATCACACACAACAAGGCCAACTTAAACATCAGATGCTAGCAATAGCTCCAACATTGACCTTGTGTTGCAAGGAAACAACCTTGAAGAATGGCAGGTTCTCTCAAGTTTACACCTAAACCTTCTTTTACAAATTGATGCACTAGAAATTATTGGTTGATGTGACATTCACTTGCATTGTGAATGGCAAGATACTAGCTTCAACCAACTACAAAATAAGTTTGCTACTACTTTCATAGACTCTAATCACCCAAACTTTCAAGTACTCCATGTTCTCAATAAACATGCCCATACTACTTTCTCTACTCAACAACATAAAGCATTTGATATCATTTTGTCTCATCTAAGAACTAATCCATTGCAACCACCACTAAAGCCAATTGCTTAAGGAACTACAAGAACTGGAAAGTCACTCATAAAAAAAATTAGGTCTAGACTCATGACTTCAGCTCCAACTCACTAGTCACCATTACTACTTCTTGCACCAACCAGTGTTGTTGCATTCAACATTCAAGCATCAACAATTCATTTTTCCCTTTGCATTCCAATAAAAGAAATGCCCCCTACAAGGACAGACACTTGCAACCTTCCAAGAAAACATGTACTTTATTCGATACATTTTGATAGATGAGATGAGATGAGATTCATAGGTTCAAAGTTGCTACAATGGATTGACATTAGGCTACGAGAAGCATTCCTTGTCCACAACAACATGCCTTTTGGAGTGGTGCAGGAGCACCTAAGGAACAACAGACAGTTCCATTAGGTAAATAAGCAATCATGTGGGAGAATTTTTGTTTTGTTTTCATAAGGTCATGTTGATCATTGTGTTGAGTGCTTAGGGATGTTTTTTGATCTGTTGGAAAGAAGTTGACAAGAGTTAAATAGGTTTAGAACATCATCTTGCTAAGTTCTCAAAAGTTGGCAAAGGTTGAATAACACAGTGGGTTTTATAACTTTTCCCATTAGGTCATCAATATGCTCGACCCAAGAAACTTAACTATTTTTGGCGCCTATTTAAGGGATGATTCGACCCTGGAGCAGGGTTGGAAGATTTAATGTTTTGGTGAAATCTTGTGAAATTGGTGAAAAGAGCATTCTGTTCAAAAATTCCAGACTTTTGGCATTTTGATTGAGTCTTAATGGATTAGATTTGTTTCTATTTTGTTGTAGGATGAAGTGAAGTTGGCATTCAAGCATTTTGTATTCATTTAAATAGCTTCTTGTACAATTTTTAGGTATCTTTTTGTAAATAGTTCATTGTTGTCCTATTACTGGTCTGAACCAGACTGTTTTTAGAAAATGGGGTGCTAGAGCACTTTTCCACCATACAAACCGTATGGCGGAAAAGTGCTCTAGCACCCCATTTTCTAAAAATAGTCTGGTTCAGACCAGCAACAGGACAACAATGAACTATTTACAAAAGGATACCTAAAAATTGTATAAGAAGCTATTTAAATGAATACAAAATGCTTGAATGCCAACTTCACTTCATCCTACAACAAAAAAGAGACAAATCTAATCCATTAAGACTCAATCAAAATGCCAAAAGTCTGGAATTTTTGCACAGAATGTTGTTTTCATCAATTTCACAAGATTTCACCAAAACATTAAATCTTCCAACCCTGCTCCAGGGTTGAATCATCCCTTAAATAGGCCCCAAAAATAGTTGAGTTTCTTGGGTCGAGCCTATTGATGACCTCATGGCAAAATTTATAAAACCCACTGTGTTTTTCAACCTTTGCCAACTTTTGACAACAACGTTCTATGCAAAAATTCTAGACTTTTGGCATTTTGATTGAGTCTTAATGGATTAGATTTGTTTCTATTTTGTTGTAGGATGAAGTGAAGTTGGCATTCAAGCATTTTGTATTCATTTAAATAGCTTCTTGTACAACTTTTAAGTATCTTTTTGTAAATAGTTCATTGTTGTCCTGTTGTTGGTCTAAACCAGATTGTTTTTAGAAAATGGGGTGCTAGAGCACTTTTCCACCATACAAATTGTATGGAACTTTGGAAATAGTGCCTAGACACCATGCTTGTACATATGTTAGTTGGTAGGCTTTGTGTGAGTGCAGGAGTTGTTAGAATTGTCTTGCCCTAAGCGAGCCAGATAGAGTCCAGCTAGGGAAGACAGGGAGAGAAAGACACATATCTTGCAAGGGTGTTAAGATTTTGGAGAAATTCCTTTTAGTGAATTTTTTTGAGGGTCTTGGAAAGGCCTGGTAGTCAGGAGGAGGCTCTATCAAGTCATTTGGTGGGAGAAACCTTTGACAGTTTGAAACAGCCTGGGAAAGGCTAGTAAACCCTAGGTTTTTGATCATTTTTTGTGTATGAGCAGTGTGCGAGTAGTGCTGATTCAAAACCATGAAAATATTGAAGGTGAGGACATAGGAACCACCAATCCCAAGCAAAGAACCTAGGTCTTTTGGTGGGTTTAGGAGAAAATTGCATTTTACCTGGAGTAAGAGACCTAATTGGGGCTCAAGGCTTGTAGCCTTTCCTAACCCTAGGAGAGGGATTTGTGGAAGTGATGGTGAATGGGAGTCTAGTGATGGTATGAGAACCATAGATAGATTACCTTGAAGCTTTTACAATGTTTACACCTCTGCAAGTGCCTAATTAAATGTTGAGAGTAAATGTTGAGAGTAATTGGCCTTTAGGAAGAATAAGGGTCAAGGAGAGGAAGTGGCAATGTACCAAGAATGGCTTGGTAGTATGGAGGAATATTGATAGAGGGGTTGTCCAGTAATACTAGGGGTGCCTATACCTGTGATAGGACCTAAAGGTTATGGTGAAGGAGTCACCTAGAAGTTCTTGAGAACAAAGACCTGAGCATGGGATTGTGAGAGTCTCATCCAACCCTACCCTATCAGATTGGTATCAGAGCAAGTTAAAGATTTGGGAAGCATCTTATATGTCAAAGGTTGAGTCTAGTGAATCACACATCATGGTGACAAATGCACAATTAGCCAAGATGGTTGAAGAGTAAGAGGAAGACAATAAGTTGTTGAAATAAAGAATAGAGCGACTTGAGAAAGCATTGAATAATGTGTAGTTGGAAGGAAGGGTACCAAAGAAAGAGGAGGTTGCAGAGGAAGACAAGGTCCCTGAACCTAACCCTGTTTTGGAAGAGGATCCTTTCTTGAAGGCATTGAAAACCTTGAGTGGAAAAGGACTTGAAGGCATACCACTATTTAGTGGGAAAATGGAAGCTGATTTAGTCATGGACTAGATAGAGGGGATGGAAAATCACTTTGAATGTGATGGAGTCACTGAAGCATAGAAGGTGAAGGTTGCTAAATCAAGATTGAAAGGATCAGCCTTGACATGGTGGAAATTCATTCAGACAGAGAGGGAAAAGGAAGGCAAGCAACCTATTTCAACTTGGAAAGGCATGGTTGCCAAAGTGAAAGAAGCATACATGCCATATCACTATGAGATTCAATTACATAGGAAGAGGCAAAGCCTAAGGCAGAAGGACCAAGATGTAAACACTTACACTGAGGAGTTTCAAAAACTTTGCATGAGATCTAATGTGACAGAGGATGAGAGTCTCAAGGTGGCTAGGTACCTTAATGGCTTGAAATGGAACATTCAAGAGGAGATGGATCTTTTAAGTCCTAAGATAGTCCATCAGTGTTACCAATTAGCTATCAAAATTGAGGAAAGAAACAAAAGGAAGTAAGATTAGGATTCTAAGGGTAAAGGCAAAGGCAGAGATCAAAGAGATCAAAGAGGACAGCGTGGTGGCTACCAAGGTAGAGGAAATGACCAAAGAAATCATGGAGAATATAAACTCATTGAGCATGGAGGAGAAACATCTTCTAGAGGTGGATCTAACGGAGGAAGAGGACCTCAAGGAGGTTCAAACAGAGGAAGAGGAGCAGGCAGGAGCAATTCTTATTTTGCAAACATGAAGTGTTATCATTGTAATCAAATAGGTCATCCTACTTATAGGTTCCCAGAGAAAGCATCCTCATCTAGCAATGAGAAGAGAGTGGCCTATGCACAAGAGGACACTATGAGTCCTAAGGCATCTGAGATCAGCCATATAGAATCTGAGGTAGGAGAGAATCTGATGTTTAACAGAGTCTTGATCAGACAACCGGTTAGGGAAGAACCTAAGCAAAAGAGAGCTTTGTTTAGAGCAAGGCAAGCATACTTGGCAAAAGCATGCAAGGTCATAGTAGATTTAGGTTCACCGTAATAATATAATCTCAAAGGAGGCAAAGAGAAAAATTGAAATGGAGAAGGTACCCCATACTAACCCTTACAAAGTCACATGGCTAAACAAGGGACAAAGTGTTTTAGTAAATGAGCAAGTAACGGTGGAGTTTTCCATTGGAGGGTACAAGGACAAGTTAGTTTGTGATGTTTTACCCATGGATGCATGCCATCTACTATTGGGCAGACCATGGCAGTATGACAGAAGTGTCATATATGATGGGAAAGAGAACACCATCTCATTTAAGAAGGATGGGAAGACTTTTAAGTTGCAGTCAATCAAGAAGAGGAAGGATAGTCAAAGACACTTAACATCATGTTGAGTAGTGGAAAGGAGTTCCTTAAGAACCTACACCAAGGGAATGAAGGATATGTCATTGTGTTGCAACCTAAAGAAGAAGACAAGGATGAAAAGATAGTCTTACCAGAAGCAGTCCAAAAGTTACTTGATAAGTACAAGAGCATAGTTAGTGATGGTACACCAAGTAACTCTACCACCAAAGAGAGCCATAAGTCATCAAACTGACTTTATACCGGAGCATCATTGCCTACCAAAGTAGGCATGCAAAATTCTACACGAGTAGTAAACCTAGAGGGTGAAGCTAGGGAAAGTAAAAGAGTTGTTGATCAAGGATTGATTCAAAAGAGCATTAGCCCATGTAGTACCTGGTTTTAGCAAACTAAGAAAGGAGGTAAATGGAGGCTATGTAATCATTCCCTAGAGAAATAAATAGAACTGGCCAATCGACATATATTCCCTATCCCTAGGATTTCCTCGAAGACTTGATACTGTCTAGAGGAGCCTACCTTCACCACAAGTTGGATCTCAAAAAAGGATACTCATCAGATCGAATTATGCATGGTGATGAGTGGAAGACAACTTTTAAGACAAAATGATGGGCTAGAAGGATGGGGAGAGTGATGCCATTTGTCCTCTAATGTTCCTTAACATATCTCATGAGGCTCCTCCAAGTGAATGAAGTGCCCAAGGATTTTACAGTATATTTGTATGCATAATCTTGGATAACATCCCATATACAATAAGACAATAGAAGAGCATTTGAAACATGTGGAGGAAGTTCTTAGAAAGTTGCAAGAAGAGAAATTGGCAATCAATCTAGAGAAATGTGAGTTCTTTCAGCAAGAGCTTGTCTATTTGGGTTTTGTAGTGTCCAAAGGATTATTGAAGATGGATCCAAGCAAGGTGGAAGCCATCCTAAACTAGACTACACCAACCACAGGGACTGAGGGAAGAATTTTTCATGGATTGGCTCAGTTTTATAGGAAATTCATAAGAAATTTTAGTGGTATATGTGCACCAATCTTAGATACAATCAAGGGTGGTATAAAAACTAAGTTTGTGTGGACAATAAGCACAGAGAAAGGGTTTGAGAAACTGGGGAAACAAGAAGTGGCAGTTCAACTAATCTTCTTATTACCTAGATTTGAAAAGTTGCCCACCTGCTGAATGTGTGATGCAAGTGGAGTGACAAGAGGAGGAGTGCTAAGTCAAGAGGGAAGGCCTATAGCCTTCTTGAAGTGCAGAAGCCCAATGAAGCTAAGAAGAAGCATTCAACCTTATGACGGGAACTTGGCAAGCCGGTTCACCACTTAGGAAATGGAGGCATTACCTTCTACCCAAGGAGTTTGTGGTTTTAACGACAACCAAGCACTTACTTTTATCAACACTCAAGAGAAGGAGTTAAATAGACATTTAAAATGGATGGAGTACATCCAAGCTTTACTTTTACCATCAAGCACAAGAAGGGACAACTAAACAAAGTGGCAGATGCACTAAGCAGGAGATTGTTGACAGTCCAAGAGATACAGATCAAGAGCATTGGCATAGAGAGTTTCAAGGATCTATATGGAGAGGATGAAGACTTTTCAGAGGTCTATAAGGTATGTTCTAACTTTGAGAACCATTTCCATAGTCAATACTCAGAGTATACTTTGCAAAGTGGGTTATTGTTCAAGGGAAATCAGTTATGTGTTCCAAGAGGGTCAATGAGGGAAAATATCATTCAGGAAAAGCATAATGGTAGTCTTAGTGGACATTTTGGCATCAATAAGACCTTAGAACTAGTGCAAAGATTCTATTACTGGCCTAAGTTGGCAAGAGATGTTAGAAAATATGTGGAACAATGTGTTGTGTGTATGAAAGCTAAGGGAGGAGCTAGTAATGTTGGTTTGTACCAACCCCTACCCATTCCAAACAGACCATGGGAGTGTGTGAGCATGGATTTTGTGGTAGGCCTTCCTAAGACCAAGACTGGTTTTGATAGTGTCTATGTAGTAGTGGACAGATTTAGCAAGATGAGCCATTTTATCCCTTGCAAGACTACTCATGGATGCTAGCTACATAGCTCACTTCTTCAAGGAGGTTGTAAGGATCCATGGCTTGCCTCTAAGCATTGTTTCTAACAGAGATGTGAAGTTCACGAGTCATTTTTGGAAGACTCTATGGAGCAGATTGGGTACAAATCTGTCTTTTGGATCAGCTTACCATCCTCAGACCGATGGTCAAACAGAGGTGGTTAACAGGGTATTAGGTAATCTTTTAAGGTGTCTAACCAAGGAGTATGGATAGACATGAGATATGGTTATCTCCCAAGCTGAGTATGCTTACAATGATAGTGTCAACAGAACAACAAGGAAGAGTCCATTTGAGGTTGTGTATGGGATGGACCCAAGAGGCATTTGTGAGCTCAGAGATCTTGGAGCCATGGAACATAGAAGTGGACATGCAGAAGACTTTAGTCAGACCATGAAGGAGATTCAGGAGTAGGTCAAGAGGACAGTCACTGAGGCTACACAAAAAGTGAAGGAGAAGGCAGATATGTCAAGGAAAGATGTGCAATTTCAAGTAGGGGACTATGTTATGGTCCACCTTAACAAGTCCAGATTACAGAAGGGAATGTCAACCAAGTTACAGATGAAGAGAGTAGGTCCATGCAAGATATTGGCCAAGTATGGGCAAAATGCATACAAGGTGGAGTTACCTACTGATCTAGGACTCTCACTAGTGTTCAATATAGCTGATTTGATCAAGTATAAGGGAGAAGACAAGGATTTGGAACAGGACAGTCAGGAGATCTTCAAGGACATCAGCAATGTATCCTTACCTAGTCAAGACAAGCCTCAGGCAGAGAAGATCTTGGCGTCAAGAGTACAAAAGTCTACAAGAAACAAGGTGTACATGGACCACCTTATCAAGTGGAAGAACAAGCATGAATCAGAAGCTACATGGGTACAAGAGGATCAGTTCAAGAAGTTTGGTATTGACTTATCCTTGGTTTCTCCTTCCTTTCCTTAGCATTTGAGCTGAGAGGGGGAGAATGGTGCAGGAGCACCTAAGGAACAACAGACAGTTCCATTAGGTAAATAAGCAATCCAGTAGGAGATTTTTTGTTTTGTTTTCATAAGGTCATGTTGACCACTATGTTGAGTGCTTAGGGATGTTTTTGATCTGTTGGAAAGAAGTTGACAAGAGTTAAATAGGTTTAGAACATCATCTTGCTAAGTTGTCAAAAGTTGGCAAAGGTTGAAAAACACAGTGGGTTTTATAATTTTTGCCATTAGGTCATCAATAGGCTCGACCCAAGAAACTCAACTATTTTTGGAGCCTATTTAAGGGATGATTCGACCTTGGAGTAGGGTTGGAAGATTTAATGTTTTGGTGAAATCTTGTGAAATTGATGAAAACAACATTTTGTGCAAAAATTCTAGACTTTTGGCATCTTGATTGAGTCTTAATGGATTAGATTTGTTTCCGTTTTGTTGTAGGATGAAGTGAAGTTGGCATTCAAGCATTTTGTATTCATTTAAATAGCTTCTTGTACAATTTTTAGGTATCTTTTTGTAAATAGTTCATCGCTAAACCCGCTGTTGGTCCTACTTCTGGAATCCGTGATCATGAAAAAATGGAAGAGCTTTTCCAATCGTGATAGTTTGTATGTGGTGGAAAAGTGTTGTAACAGCCACACAAGTGGGAATGGTGTTACTACACAACAAACATATGTTGTTGTTTTTGGCAACGCCTGTTGCCCTTTCCATTGCAGAGCAACTTAGGGGGTCAACATACTCAAATTCGGATGAAGAAAAACTTCAAGCTCAGATTTTGTTATCTATTGGCCAAGAGGTCATGTTATGTTCAAATTTATGGGTTGAAATAGGGCTCGTGAATGGTGCACTTGGTCAAGTAAAAGAAATTGTATACAATGACGACGAAAAGTCTCCTCAACTTCCCTTGTTTGTTGTTGTTCATTTCAAAAATTACATTGGACTAGCGTGGGACCATAACAATCCAAACAATGTCTCAATTACCTCGCTGAGTCGTGGGCTTCACTGTTAAATTCCACTTAAAATGGCATGGGCCTTGACAATACACAAGTCACAAGGCCTAACACTTCCAAAGGCTACAATCGACATTGGTAACAAAGACCGCCAAGGGCTGACATTCATAGCTATTTCACGAGGTCCTAATCTACAAAGTCTTTGCAAACAACCATCCTTCACATTCCAAAGATATGCACGCATGCAACAAATCCCATATGCGGCTCGCCAAAAAAATGAAGAGAATCATTTGAAAGCAATGTCAAATTCAAACTCTTCAGACACTTAAAGTACATTTTAACTACTATAGGTATGCCACTTTCTTGTTGACTTCACTAGCAATATTTATATAGTTTATTTGTTGTAAATTATATCTCTTTTTCCTCTATTGCAGGCCCCATTCATGGCTCACTTACACTATGTTCTCATTGTCTAACACCTACAAACTACTCTACCAAAGGTAACTAATAAATTTTATTGAATTTCAACTTAAACATTGTGTTTGTATTAGTTGTTTTTCAAATACTAAATAGACCTTTTGTTAATCACAAATACATTGGAGTTCAATGAGACTGTGTGAAAATATTGCACAAAATATAAAATATATCTATACCATTGTATTCAATTGCATATATTCTTGTAATGAAAATTAAACATTCCATAAAAACACTGAATTTTCATCATTGTATATATATCCTTATTCTACATTTTTATATCACATTATTTGAAGTTCCCTTTTTTTTTTGTATACTATTTCCATTTAAGTTTTTCCATGTGTTGTTTTAATAAGTTACATACACATTGTTCTATTTCAACCAATATGTCTACACAAAATCAAATAAGGCAAATAATCGTTTGCATTTTCCATGTGTTGTCTCTTTTAGATTATAATGAACTTTTTCTGTTTCCAACCAATATGCCCGCCACAAATTCAAAAACAAACTGCATACAATTATTCCACACCCATTGCACACCTAAAAGTGCAATTCATAGTTAATATTATTTTCAGTTTAATAGCATATAAAAATTACAGTTAAATGAAGCCTACACCGGTTAAGTATGGATTACATATGGTCATATTCCTGTATAAATTTATCTTCTCACTTTGAAATGGCGCAGTGGCGTTTGTGGAAGAGAATTGTCCAAAGTTGCACAATACCTTGACCACTAAACATTTGAAACCGTCAGTTTCATGACCATCATATATGTGCTCTACTCCTCGTACCATAGATTAAGCAAGATGTGACTTTTGTGGGCGATTGTATGCCTTTGTAGATGCCCGTCAAGATTTGCATATACGTACATTTAATAATAACCTGGGACTAATCTCTATGCATTAATGAAATGAGGTTGGTGAGTCGATAAAACGAAAATAAAGCGAACAACAAAATAAAACAGCAAAATTCGACGTAACAGTAAAAATCGAACACTAAGAAGCGTTCAATCGTGTAATCAGACGATGCCATCCGTTGATTGCTGGAAATAGCTTGCATCACTTCAAATGGGGAAGCGTTATAAATGGTATCTAAATTAATTGACGAATAAGTAGAAACGTCATGTTCCATCACAAAGTTTAGTTACAAGAAACGTGCTTCATATCTCATTTTATAATTCTTCTGATTCGACGTCTTTTGTCTCATACCACTAGTAGTCAATTTAAAAAAACAAATTCTTCTGTCTGACGTAAAGCCTAAGTCTTATCCCCCGCAGGCCACTGGAATCTTTTGCCTAGTACGGACAGAAGATAAGACTGAAAAAAACAAAAGAAAAAGACTAAATTCCATTCCGTGAATTCAGAAATAAGTGCAGGGACATGGCGTGTTGAGAAATGTAAAAGAAACTTCAAAGGTCGTGTGGAATCCTATAGGGGACCTAGACAACCCGCCACGACATATAAATCCTCCCTGCATCTGTTCTGTCGGTCCTATAGGAAAAAGATACTGCACGGAGTGGCCCGCGGCATAGACTTCATGTAAGGCAGCAAAGGCATGGATTTGTTTTTTTCTA
>VDFB02248588.1:0-16785 GCA_007258455.2 Sequoia sempervirens | reverse complement strand
TAGGATATTCTCAAATTGGATAGTTTATTTGTGAAATGGGATTTTAATATTTGAAAATTGACTTCCTTTATATTCATTTAATGGTTGTTTTGTAAGTTCTCTTTATGGATAAATATTTTAGAATACTTGTGATGGTTATCTTGGATTGTTTTAGTTAATTGAGTAATTCCGTTGGGGAAGTTGTAAAGTTATTTAGTTCTGGTCATTAATTGATTGGTTAATAAATTTTGTTCTCATTTGAATTTGTGGTTGTTGTTATGCAAGTGTTTTTGTGGGTTGTGAGTGGTTGAGTATTTAAGGTGTTCTTTAATTGGTCCCTTGGATGCCTGGTTGCATGCTTTTATCTCTATTATTGAAGGATTGTTTTTGGATGTTTCCGTATTGGTGTGAATGCCCTTGGAGATCAATTTTGATTCAAGGAATCCTTTGTCATTTAATTTGTGTTGCAATGTAACTGGGAACTTGTGTTTTGGTTTTTGAGTTGTGGATAGTTGATCTTCTTGAATTTTTGATTTATTTTGTATCTAAGTTGATTATGTAGTCTGATGGAGTTGTTGATCTTATTTTAATGTATTCACTCATTATATTTAAATTGAAAATGGTTCTTGTGGCCTTGCAATTATTGTTGTCATTGCTATGTTGTTGATTTTATGAAGGTGATTTGCATACCATCATAAGGGGATTCTTGTGAGGAGAAAATTGAGGTCTCCCATGGAATACCTAGTTGGTGGCTTTTGGTTTCATTAAGTGATTTCGTTGAATTAAAGGTTGATTTTCTTGTGTGTTTTCCTATTTGAGGTGACACCATTGTTGATTTGTGGATGGGTCTTGATGAATCTTCCCTTGTATGGCTTTTCTGAGCTACTCTTATATTTGAGGAAATTTTATCCTTGTGTTGGAATTATTGGAGAAATACTCATGTTGCTTCATTTTACCCTTGTTTGTGGGTTTTCATTCTTTTGGCTTCCAGAGGCTTGAGCTGATTGATAATTGATGTTCTCTCTCTTTATGTGCCTTGATTTGGCAAGTGTTTTGGTTTCATGATTTTAAAAGGGTTGTACGAGAATTGTTGAGACTTAGATATTGTATTTATAGCGAGATGGGTAATGCCTCGCATGCTTTTATGATGTGATTCTTTGTTCAAATTATGATGGTACAACCCTTGGTTCTTTTTATGTTGTTGGGTCTCTAGGGAGAGTTGCTCCTCGTGGGGGCCGGTGCCCCGCGTAAGGGGAAGAGCATAGGAGAACCCACGAGTGAGTTGGTAATCAAGTGAAAACCTAATAATTAACTTAGGAGGGTTGGGTAGTAATATCATAATAAGATTTTAAAAAAAATGGATGCCTCGTCTTCATTAGTGCTTCCACAGACTAATGGTAGGCTGAGAAGGCCGTGGTTGGAAAGGTCATAACCTCGTCCTCATGAGAGGTTAACGGCTCTGCATGAGCTACCCTATGGTGCCGGCGCCTCAAGTAGGAGGAAGGGCAAGGAGATCCATAGATGGGGGCCAGCGCCTCAGTTTGGAGGAAGGGCCAGGAGAACCCATGTAGGCTATGTGATGACACTCTTCCTTAGTTGCCCATTTGTTTTACTTTATTGTGTTCCTCTAGAAGTGGGTTATGGGAGTTGGTTTAGATTGTTGTTTGAATTGATTTAAATTGATTTATGATTATTGTTTTAATAAATCTTTAGTATGTTTTGTGGTCTTGTATGATCTCATTTATATTTGATTTACGATCTTGTATCTTATGATACTGTGATATGATGTTATGGTGTTGTTTAATTACAATTTGGAATTGTATTATGTTTTTTAATTCAATTGATTTGGAAGTGTTTCATGATCATCCTTTGGTTACTTGTTACTGGTCATTGCTTTGATTTATGTGATGAGATGTATGATTTTAAGTTATTTTAATGACTCTTGGTTGTTGTTGATTATGTCTTTGTAATCCTTGAGTTTTACGATACTTTTGTATGTTGTGGAGTCTTGTGGTTTTTGTGTTTGGATGTTCTTGGTTGAGGACTCTTCTTATTAGCTCCTAGCACGGGGGGTGGGTCTTCGGACTCACATGGTCGGGTGGAACGTGCTAAGAACCCCATTGGGTCCCCAGTTGAGGATCGAGAGGTGCGGATTGGTGCGGTTGCAGTGACTCTAGAGTTGTATTTGTCTTGGAGCCAATTTTCATCTATTTATTTGTATCATGTTATCTTGTGTATGGTTTCCATTTATGTTTGGAAACACTTTTGTATCATTATACCTCTTGAGGATTGTACTGCAATGTAATGTTAACTCGGTGCGGTTATTGGCCATGGCAATTGTAATTCAGTGTGTTAAGTTAATTATGAATATGTTGTATTTGTGTACTCAGATGCTTTCTTTTCAATGCTTTATCTTGTATGTGTTATATTTGTTAATATTTACTTTGTTAATGTTTATATCTTTGGTTCTTATTATTGTCATTGTGTGGATCTGAGTCTCGTAATGACTCCTCGTGTACCCCAAGGGATGTATGTGCTAATGAATCTACTTAAATGAAATTCATGTTATGATTTAATGTGTATTCATGTATGTTATGTTTACTTTATAATAAAAAATAAAAAAAATTGTGCTGTGTTTATTGTTTAATTGTCCTTTGGGGTTCGCACGACGGGGTGTTACAACATGTTAAGGCAAATACAATATTTTCACGATACAATAAAGGAAGTACATATATATATCCAAATACGAAGCCGATCCATGAAGCTCCATTGCCACAATCATAAACCGGGGACTCAATCCAGTAAGGTGCATGTTCCACTCCAACCATGTGGTACCCGGGTAGGTCCACCAGTTCCGGGCCGTGCAAAACCTGCACACATAATGCAAATAATTTTTTTAAATAATCATAAACACATAGCATAACACATAACATTAATACACTTGGTTCCCTGGGGCACGCGAGGTTACATTGCAACCACGACACAACGTAAAGATAATGAAAACAACATAACCACTTAATTTATGAAACCATATACAAAGATACAACTGATAGCCATGATGCGAGTGTGACAACATCGCATAATTACATCCATGATAAGTCTTTTAACATGATCCAATTCAATCCTAACTATTACATCATTGAAATAATATTACATTACAATTTTCTTTGATACAAGAATTACATTGAATTTACCAACATGGGGATTGATACAAAATAATGAACATGAAATACAACTGATCACTGGAACATCTGCACTGCGGAAAGCTGAGATGACAAGACGCTGATGGGGAACCCAACGGGTGCGGAGCACGTTCCACCCAACCATGTGAATTACAAGTAACTCACCCCCCGTGCTCAGAGGTGACGAGGAAGTGAACCCGACCATGAATGTCAACCGACTCAACCACAATATGATATAAAACAAGTACAACTCAAAACTTACAAAGAACAACCATCAAATTTTACAAATCACATGACAAGATTAAGCCAAGAACTCATCACGATAATATGAAGTACTATCACTTAACAATCAAGAATCAATTCACAAGAATTTAAAGAAACATCATAAAGAGATAACATCCAGAGGCAACAACAACAAAACAACAAGGGTGTCAAGTGGAGAGTGTCATCGCATAGCTCTCATGGGATTATCCTGGCCCTTCCTCCAACTGAGGCGCCGACACCCATCTATGGATATCCTGGCCCTTCCTCCTAACTGAGGCACCGGCACCATAGGGTAGCTAATGCGGAGCCAATAGTCTCTCGTAAAGATGAGACTATGACTATGCCGACCACGGCCTTCTCAGTCTATCACTAGTCTAAGGTAGCCCTAATGCATAGCCGAGGAATCCAATGTTTTATTATCTTGTGTTTTTAACTACCCAACCCCTAAATCTATTGTTTAGGTTATCACTTGTTTAGCTTACTCATTCATGGGTTATCCTGAGCCCTTCCTCATCCTGAGGCGCCGGCGCCCACGAAGAGCCACTCTCCCTATGACCCCTAACATAAATCAAAACTAGGCAAGGGTTGAACATATAAAACATAATACCCAAACAAGTTCATGCGAGGCATTAGCCCTCTCGCGATATCTCATAACCAAAAGTCTTAACAAACCGTTCAACCCTTCCTAACATAAATCATCCAGTATCAATTTCCAAAAGTATAACCAAACGAGGACAACATTTAAAGGATAAAACTCAACACAAGAATATACGAGGCAAATCCATCTCGCTATAAATCATAATCACAACGACTACAACCACATACAACCATTCCAAATAATAAAGCTCAAAAGCATGTAATACTCTAATCGCAAAGATACAAGTATAAACATCAAAGATATAAGACATGCCTCTGGAGAAGACCAAGATTTACAATAATCCATTGAGGTTCAAAAACACAACATAGATCCCACATCACAAGATAAAGGTCAATAAAAATAAATAGAAGACAATAACAAGATCACACAATTATCTAACTCGAGAAGACGATTCAACCAATCACGTATAAAATCTCAATTTCACTCGACATAGAGTCGACAACAAAGAACAATAAAATTATTGACAACTTAACTAATTTACTTTCTTTAATTTCTCAAAGATAATAAATTTCATCAAAACAACAATCTACTTTTCATCTATTACATGCACTCAGTTTCCACGACCAAATTTACCATAACTATTTTACAATAAAACAATTTTACACTATTATTTAAATTTTATCCCAAATAAGTCATACAACCTAATATTCCTTTTTAAAATAAAATAAATATTTAAAATCAAATAAGACAATATATATAAATATATATATTAAAATATATATACATATATATAGCCCTACTGAACACGATATTAATAAAATAATTCATCATTTACATTTAAAATCATTTATAACAAATTAATTTTTATAATACTAAAAAAAAATCCTTTAATATCTTAATTCTAAAGAACATTTACATTTCTTTATTTTCCATATATACATATTTTAAAATAAAATATATAATTATATATATATATATATAATTATAACAACAAACAAAAATAATAAATAATAAATATCAATATATCTATATAAATATATATATATTTATTTATAAATAAACATACATATATATATTTATAAATATATAAATCCACATAAACAAATAAAAATAAACGAAAAATAAATAAAAATAAATAAACATTAATATTGCCCAAGTGGGGACTACCGCGCAGTCCCCACGGGCTGCTGTACGCAGCAGCCCTTACGGACTGCTGTGGCAGTCCGTGCCACAGTGGGGGCGCGGGGTGGGTACGGGCTACCGTGCCCTCCCCAAACCCCTACCAAAACTTAAATAAAAATTTCGTCTGCAACAAAAATTTTAATCTCTCTTTTTTTTTTTTATATATGCAAACTTCTTTTCTAATTAAATAGAATTTCGACTTCCTTTATTTTTTTATATTTCATAAAATTTCTCAATAAGCACGGAAAACAAAATCCAGTTCATTCGCCCGGTACAGGACATGGATTTTTTGAAAATCCAAATTTAAATAAATTTTTAAAACAAAACAAAACGATTTCAATAAAAGAAATACAAAGATATACGTATACGATATTTAATATATATATATTTTTCAATGAATATATATATATAAATAAGGTTATATAAATACAGTTAATTTAATCTTCTGTATAAAATGTAGAATATCATTTATTTAAAATACATATTAAAGATATTTATAAAACTAACATTTCATGTTTATTCAAATATAAGGATTGATCGTTTCCTCAGAAAATAAGCGAGAAATTGGGCAGAATTCGACAGGGTTCTTTTTCAGTTTGTTTACAAAATAAGATTTCTAATCTCAACATGCATTTTATTTTCAAAGGAAAAATCCTATTTGTTCATTCATTTTCTAATCGAAGGAAATCGTTTAAATCTAAATCACAGACAGATTCTTTTTGTTCATTTGCCACACAAATTCATTCAAATCATATCTTTTATTTATTTATTTTGCAGATTCAGAAAATCAAAGGTAGAGACGGAAACCTGGAGTCCTGCGCTTCTTTGAGAATCTGAAGAAGCTGGTTCCTGACGGCCTTTACGAAGAGCCCTCCTCCTTGCTTCGAATCTCCTCTGAGTCACTGTGCTCAAATCTCGAACCCGATCCTTTCTTCAGAAGACTCCAAAATAACTAGTAATAGATTTCCAAACCCTCTCTCTAACTCTCTTCCAATTAACAAAAGATCCAAAAACCCATATTCTGTTCAGGTTCAAAATACCGAATAACTTGTGCCCTCCCTCAATCCCTAATCTCTTGTGTGAGAAAAACTTCCAAAAATTCTTAATTAATTAAAAGATAATATCCCTCTTTTCTCAAAAACTCTAAAAATCAAGAATAAAAGAAAACTCATTCTTTAAAAGCCAGCTTTTTAATTAGATCTGTATTCTCATTGGTTCAAACAATCCTTTCATTCTTTTATTTGTTTTATTGTTTTAATTTCTATTTTTGCAACTTTTCTTGCACAACACATTACTTATTTAATTTAAATAAATTATTCACATAATTATCCACCACCAAATTTAATTAATTAAAATAATTTAAGCAGATTTATTATTTAATTATTATTTAATTGCAATATATGATTTTCAAAATAATTAAAATATTTAAATAATTAAATATTATTTACTCCAACATTAAAATAAATAATTTATTTCAAACATAAAGACTAGACATAACTGTAAATGCCCTCATAGTAAAATAAGACAAAACACAAACACAACAGACAAAGACGACAATTACACAAAATCAACAACTATACCAACAATGAGACGACCTGACATCATGGAACGGGAGGACTTCATCGTCACCTCTGTATCAACATTTATCCGTTGGGTTATTTGGTGCTCGCCCTGTCCTGCCGAAGCAGGTGGAATCGAGACTTATACCTGCAATCCTGCATACAAACGAAGTTGTGTACATGTGCATATAAACATATATATATCAAAGCATTAAAACAAGTTACTGCATTGTGAGAAGGAATTGCAACATAACAGGGCACTCGCGAACGAGTGATGCTATATTGTCCTCCGTCACACCTATTCTAACAATTATAGCATAATCACAGAATTACATTTCTAACTAACAATCACCTCCTAACATATTAATTTAAATCATTGCATCATATCACAATTCCTAAAATTAACAGATAATCAACCATAATGTCATATAAGGTAATCATGTCTAAAATGAAATAACATCGTCTAGCATCTAAACTAACCATATCAAACAATAGCAGTATCACCGTAGTATCTGACTAACCACATCAACAATACAGTATCATCATAGTATCCAAGCAAAGCACGTAAAACAATAAGTCTAGATAGTATGAGGGGTATTACACCTAGAGATAGCACAAGGTTCCCTAGACATAACCTACAAACCCCTAGACACAAGTACATACTTAACTAATGGTTACATTTGCTTGTATCTCCAAGATAATCAATATACTAAGTTCGTTGCTGTAACTCCTGCTATTTTGTGGTGGAAAGTGTCATCACAATGTTGCAAAGTTCACTGGTAAGTTCCTATGTTCTGGCACCCAACTTGGGTTACCCTGGTAACCTCTTACAAAACCCGGCCCCACATGCAAACTGTTGCGGAATCAAATATCTTTTAAAGAAATAAGATATCGATTTTCCATTCCAAGCCTTCTCAACTTAATCTCAAGACTGAACTAGCTCTTGAGTCTATAAGCGAGGCATATTAATCTAATTAAAGATTTTAAGCTAACTAATGTTTTGTTTTAGTTTCCATTGACTTACTAACTCTACGTAAGTTACCCTGGCACCACTTTGAGTGTCGGCCCTCACACAGAGCCACTCCCCTAAAAATAACACAAGAAATCTAAGTTCCCTAACTAAGGTAAACAAGGTGCACAAGAATTCATCATAAAAGACCATACATATCATAATGAACATCAAGTCTATGTTCATAAAACCAGGTGTCTAAACACCATGCAAAACCATGTACACAACCTTAGTCAACACAAGAATTCTATTTAAACATTAACAACTCCCACATTATACAACTTGCCTGGAAGACTTGTACATCTAAAACATTCCCAATTTGCCCAATAAAAGAAACACAATTTAAACAAATCAAAACATTAGGAATCTACATTAGGATTTACTAAATCCAGTCAATCAAAATATGATGTACAAAATTAATCATCTATGATTTAATTTATCTTCCATTCAATACGAAAATCAAATCTATAATTTGCTCAATTTCATAACCACATATTATAATGAGATAAACTCAAGAATATCAGTTTAATTTAAACATAAATAACTGTCATAATAAATTAATTGTTAAATATCCCATTAATAACATAAATATATTTCCATATTTACTTAACATTAAATAAATATATAATTATAAGTATTATATTATTAATATATATTACATATATCATATATATACATAATAATTATAATTTATATAAGTATTAATACAAAATAACTTAAGATAAAACATATAATATTTAAGAAATTTCACATGGTTTTAAAAATACAAGATTAGGGCTTTTAACCCTATCCATACGCAGGCCGTACTATGGGTAGGGCTGCCTTCGCAGCCCGCCCCACAGGGCTTGGCCGTGGGTGGGGCTGCCACCGCAGCCCTCCCCATAGGGCTCGACCGTGGGAGGCAGAGCCAAGCGCTGCTCGTGAGGGCGGCGCTGGGCTTGGCCCTCACTACTGTCCCCCTGCGGGGTTGGCCGTGGGTAGCCCCCCTGCAACCCTTACCAGATATATTTGTTTAAAAATAATTAAAATAAAATGAACGAAATCCGAGTTTTAGTTTCTGCAATTTCCAGTAATTTATTTTCCATTTACAAAAAAAACTTGAAATCCTTAATTTCGCTGGTACGACGACTACTACGAATTTCTAAAATAAAATACTCACAATTCAATTTATATATGATGGTATATATATATATATATATATACATTTAAAATGAATATTAGATTACAAAAATATGCATATATTTTCAACAGGGTTTGTTATGGGGAAATTGAAAAATTTCAACAGGGTTTTTACAATGGAATAGATTTTCAACAATGTTTCAATGGGAAGTTGAAGGATTTAACAGTACGCACAAAAATTTTCCCCAACAAGAGGTTTCAGTTTCATTTCCCAAATAAATGATTTCCCTTCACAAATTTTAATTCAAACTATTTCCTAGAAGAAGCTTTTAACAAGGAAATAACAAATTCCCTACAGACTAAATTGCCGAGAAGAACATAAATTTAATACACAAACAATTTCCTCAACAGACACAAATTTTTAACAATTTTTATCAAAACTTCTCAATACTAATTCTTTTTCACAGACAAACTTTTCAAAAGAATAAATTTAATAAATAGCCAGTGAAAAATCTATTTCCTGTAGCTTGAAAATTGTCTGTAGAGGAGAATCTTTGTTGCCTGTTGCATGCAATCCTCCAAAGCTTCTCTAGAACACAAAATCCAGAAAGATGCTAATACCAACCCAAAGAGATCTTCCAAAAATATACAGTAAATCCAAAGCAAAATTCACAAATTTACTCAAACCAATATATTTTTTTAACAAAACCCTGTTCTTTCATTTCCCGTGAAGTAGTAATCTTCTATTTTCCCCAAATCCATAAAAATCTTCCAAGAGAATCCTCAACAAGAAACAATAAATTTAACTACCACACATGTCGAGAAGAAAATATCTTCTAACAACTTACCGGTAAATCTTTCTTTCTTCTTTTTCAATATTTGCATGCTTATTAAAGAATTCAAGAATTCAAATTTCAATTTTCAATTTTCTTTTCTTTATTTAATTTATTTATTTAACAAATAAAATACCATTTCCCTCAAAACAATTTAATTTAAATTTAAATCTATTCACACAATTAAAGCAATTTTAATTTTATTTATTTATTTATTTAATTAAATAATTTTAATCTTAGTGATCAAATTACTTAACCAAACAAACTAATTAATTAATTAAATTAAATGTAAAACTTTATTTCCAACATTTAAAATTAATTTAAAACAACAGTAAATTAAAGAATAATAAACTATCATTAAATTAACAAAATTTTCCTTTCAAAACAATTAATCCAATCAAACACAAACGAGACCACCAAAGACTCCAGACTAGAACTAACGACATACTTTGACTGGGTTTAAGACTAGACTAGGATAAACCTTGTTACTACCTCCCAATCAACATTTCCATTGAGTCTTGACACGCTCAGACCTGAATAACCAAGTGGAGTCAGTGTCATGTACCTGCAATCCTGCAACCAAACAAATAACATACATATATATATAATCCATTATACAAGCACACCATGCAGAGAAAATCACGGAAATCACAGGGCACTCACAAGCGAGTGATGCAACTTCGTTCTCCAGCCACCATCACATCAAACCGACAAATAAACATAGTTAATCTACCATAAACATATATATATAGCACAATATCCATGGAAAACATCTACGCTAATACAAAGCATGTCAAATTAATTATCACCAGTTTATCATATCACAAAATGAATCCACTATCGCTTCTAAAGTCAACATCCAAATATCCAAGCAAAAACAGGCACCAAAGTCTAACAAGCAGGAAAACATGCAAACAAGAATCATAAGCAAAATGGAGGGGTACTACATCCTCCCCTAGGATCGCTTGCTCTGAAATCCTCGCGCTAACGATAGATAAAGTTCCCATGTTGTCACATCCTCCTAAGTAGCATTCATGGTTAGGATCCTGACCCTCACTGATCAAATTCACCCCTCGAGACCGCTGCCCAGTTAACTATAGAATGGCCACGGGCTCCAAAGCCAGCTTCCTGCCCTCTACCTGTAACACATTCCAATCAAGTACATGAGAAATATCGGGATGATATGGTCTAAGAACTCATACATGAAAAACATCATGAATACATGACAAACTGGGTGGTAAGGCGAGTCGATATGCCACAGGACCAATCCTCTCTAGGGTCTCAAATGGCCCAACGAAACGAGGCGCAAGCTTAGAGCCTTTTCCATAACAGATTGACTTTTACGACTAAGAAACACTTATCACCAATCAAGAAATTGTCTGTCATATCCTATGCGATTCCAAGATACTTCTTTACCATCCCGTATGCCGCTTATCAAATGTTCTCTAATACTCTACCAACCGTACGATGTTCAAGCATCTCAGGACCAAGTAATACTCTATCCTCTAGTCGATCTCAACTTAATGGAGTCCGACAAGGATGTCTGTATAATGCCTGAAATGGTGGCATACCTATGGAACTCTGATATCCGTTATTGTAAGCAAATTCTACTAAATACAGATAATCCTCCCAATGTGATTGTTGGTCCATTACGTACATTTTAAGCATATCCTCAAGTATTTGGTTAACTCTCTCAGTTTGTCCATCTGTTTGAGGATGATACGCTGAACTAAAGTTCAGTTGTGTACCTAGAGCATGTTGTAATGAAGTTCATAAGGCTGATGTAAATATGGGATCTCTATCAGAAATAATCCTACGAGGAATCCCATGCAATCTAACTATGTCCTCCATAAATATCCTAGCTATGGATGAAGCATTGTAAGATGATCGTACTGGCTAAAAATGAGCTACCTTAGTCAATCTATCAACAGTTACCATAATGGCATCATCTCGACGTGATGACGTAGGTAATCCAACAATAAAGTCAACAGATATAATATCCCATTTCCATTCAAGAATAAGATAAATGAAGTTCATAAGGCTGATGTAAATATGGGATCTCTATCAGAAATAATCCTACGAGGAATCCCATGCAATCTAACTATGTCCTCCATAAATATCCTAGCTATGGATGAAGCATTGTAAGATGATCGTACTGGCTAAAAATGAGCTACCTTAGTCAATCTATCAACAGTTACCATAATGGCATCATCTCGACGTGATGACGTAGGTAATCCAACAATAAAGTCAACAGATATAATATCCCATTTCCATTCAAGAATGAGATGTGGCTGTAATAATCCAGCGGGATGTTGATGCTCAACTTTGACTCGCTGGCATTCAAGACATCTCGATACATAGTCAGCAATATCACGTTTCATACTAGGCCAGAAATACAATTTTCGAAGATCCGCATGCATTTTCTTAACACCTGGATGAGCTGAGTATGGAGCTCGATGTGCTTCAATCATAATTAATGTACAAAGACCCTCAGAATGTGGTACATAGATATGATCTAAATGTCATAATATACCATCCGGTTCAAGGATATACCCTGCAAATCGACCTTCTAAAGTTCTACCAGATTCAATCTCCAACTTCACTTCCTGATACAATCTATCAGTAGGAAGTGCTGCTAAAATTTGACCTTCAAATCTACTTCAAGAGTAGTAGCAAAGATCTCATGTCGACAATGACTAAGAGCGTCAGCCACTACATTCTCTTTTCCTTGAACATATTTCACATCAAAATCGTATTCACACAAGAACTCCATCCACCGTCTCTGTCTAGCATTCAAGTTAGGTTGCGTAAAAATGTATTGTAGACTACAGTGATCAGTGTGAAGTTCAAAATGGTGACCCAATAAGAAATGCCTCCATCGAACTAATGCATGCACTACTGCAGCAAGTTCCAAATCATGCGTGGGATAGTTTAATTCGTGATCCTTGAGTTTGCAAGACTCAGGCGTTCCGCCATCTTAGATCAATCAAAGCCCAAACCCTAAGGATGCATCAAGATAAACTACAAAAATCCTTAGTAGGATCGAACAATAATATGTTGAAGTCAATTTTCTTTGGCGTTCCCAAAAAAGCTAACCTGACACTGCTCTATCCAAACAAACTTCTTCCCTTTTCTCTGAAGAGAAGTAATAGGATGACCAATTGTAGAAAATCCCTGAAAAAATTGTCTATAGTAACCAGCTAGACCCATAAAACTATGAACTTCACCTACATTAGTAGGCACAGGCCAATCAACAATAGCTTGAATCTTTGAAGGATCCACAGCAATACCTTTTCCAGAAATCACATGTCCAAGGTATTTTACCTTAGTTTGAAAGAAGTCACACTTCTTCAGGTTCGCATACAATTGATTTCCCCTTAAGCATTGCAATACCTATCTCAAGTGCTCTTCATGCTCCTTCATGTTTCTCAAATAGATCAAAATATCATCGAGAAATACAAGGACAAAGCGATCAAGGTATATATGAAAAACACCATTCATTAAACTCATGAATAACACCGATGGTGTCATAATCTAAAATGGTACTACTATGAATTCGTAGTGCCCATAACGAAGTTCTGAATGTAGTTTTGCTATCATCAACTTCAGCACCAAGAATTAATGATAAACTTTGTTCATTAGGCTCTCGATCCGACTTAAAAGATCATCTATTCTGTATAATGGATAATCTGATTTAATTCCAACCTTGTTCAATTGATGATAGTCAATACACAATCTGAGTGATCCATCCTTCTTTACGAAGATGACAGGTGCTCCCCAAGGAGAAACACTTGGACGAATAAAACCCTTTTCTAATAGTTCCTCTAACTGGATACGTAGCTCCTCTAACTCTTGAGTAGTCATTCTATATGGAGCTCGAGATATAGGCTTTGCTCCAGGAACTAGGTCAACTCTGAAATCAATATCTCTCTTCGGTGGCATTCCAGGTATATCATTAGGAAACACGTCAATGAATTCCCTAAGGATAGGGTGATCATCAAGAGATATCTCTCGACTCTCACCTTCTTCCAAATCCGTCCCTATTGTTGCAAACAGTTGACAACCCTGGCGAAGACATCTCTTTAATTGCATAGCAAATATCATCTGCAAAGAGATAGGTCTTTGAACTCCTATGATTTCCACTTTCGCACCTAAATCATTAATGCAACTAACTGTCTTAAGTCGACAGTCAATAATAGCATGTTGAGATGCTAACCAATCCATACCTAAAACTATGTCATACGATCCTAACGGTGTAACATGTAGATCCACTAAGGTAGATAACATACCAATTTTAAGTTCACAACTCTATGCTAGGTTCTCTACCGCTACTTTCTCCCCAGAGGTGAATTCTACTTGCCACTTACTGCCTTGCTTTACCACCACAAGACCACATCGCTCAACGATGGTAGGTGAAATAAAGGAGTTGGTAGCTCCGGAATCAAAAAGAATAGAAACACTAACACCCTATAACTTACCTGAAGTCTCAACCACTGTGTTTTGGTGATTGTCTTGGCGGTTATTAACCGTAGCATAAACTGTATGAGATCGTCCTGCATCCCCCACTTTAGGCTCAGAAGTTGTAGGTCAAGGCCCAAAACTAGAAGAACCTCTCATGGGACACTGCCTAGCAATGTGTCCCTACTGACCACACAAGTAACAACTAGTGCCTCTACCGAATCCTCTGCCACCCGAAGGTGCATTGGATTGCTAGAAACTACCTCTACTGACAGTAGACTGTGCACTCTGAGCAGGCTAATCCTATCTATTGTGCTTGTTGCACCACCAGTTGTGGTTCTTTCCTGACTGTGGGCTATTACCTTGTTGTGGTTGTGGATTATTATTCTTTTGAGGTGTACACTACTGCTGCTACTATTGCCCACCCTTTGAGGGTGTCTGTTGGTTCCTAGAGGAACCCCCTATCTGCACCTGTCCACCCCATGGACTAAAACCTGTTGCAGGAGCACTACCTATCTGTACTCCTGTGTGACCACCTAACCCCATAACAAGATTCTCTTCCACTATATGAGCCTTCTCCACAGCAACTTCCATAGTCTTTGGCTCAAAGACTCTGACTCCACCACTAATGAGGGCATTTAAACCCTTGATAAAATGTTGTACCAGCATCGCCTCATCATCTCCAACTCCTGCATATTGCTTGAGTTCATAAAATCTACGTTCATATTACTCAACAGATAGAGCCAACTGACGTAAATCATGAAACTCGTCAGCCCGTCATTGCCTCCAATGCTCGGACAAGAAGCGTGCTCTAAACCTCTCCAAAAATATCTCCCAAGACACTGACCCAATCTCTAAGTGGAGCTTATGCTCCTCCAAGCGCCACCAAGTAGAGGTGAATCCTCTCAGATGCATTATGGTACAATAAGCACGTTTGTTGCTACCATAAGGATGCATCGCAAAGCATCGCCCTAAGTCAATCAACCAGGTTTCAGCTTCTAGACCACCCCCGGATCCATCAAAAGTAGGAGGGCGTGCCCTCAACAAATCCCTTATATGTCCTGCAATAATAGCATCCTGTTGCACTGTATCATCTACTCTCCTTGGAGATCTATCACACTCTCTAACTACCTCCTGATCAACTTCCTGTCTAGGTCCAAGTCGAGCTAGGACCTCCTCTAATAAAGGGTGTAAATGTGATTCCTCTACTCCTAACTGTTCTAGAACCTGTCCCTCATTCCTCTGATCCAACTACTCTTCCTAATCACTTTGAAGAGGGCTCAGAGGGGGAGTAACTTGAGGGAATGGCCCTCGACCTCCACCTCGACCTCCACCACGACCTCTACCACCACCTTCACGTAAACAACAAACCAGCCCTGTGACACTGGAATCAAAACTGTATGCCACTATGATGAACACACTATACCAACCAATGGGTTTCCTCGCTGGCTTAGACGCCCAAGATAACTCATATTCTTGGATACCAACTAATGCCCCATCTTGTAAATCCCAAGCAGCCGCCAAAAAATGTTTCACCAAAGCTGCAACAATTTTTTTAAAGTATTAATATTAACTTAATTAGTTGCATACATTCTCTAAGTTACGCGATGACACACTACTTGATAATCCCATAGACGACTTTAGTATTTAGCATTGCATGTATTTAGTTAATAGAAAATTAAAAGTAAACATTGCATAACATTTGAATTCCATTCATGAAAGTATAAAGTACAAATAAGATTCTTACATTGCATTTGAAATAACATTACAATACTCATTTTTTAGATGAGGTAGATCAAATAATAGTTTACAATTACATATTTCAAATGTTCACCTCATAAACAATTGAGGGATGTTACAAATACAAGATTTCTAAAGATGCAATAAAGGAAGTACATAAATATCCAAATACGATCTCTCCATCCATGAAGCTCTCATTGCCATGATCATAAATTGGGGACCCAACAGAGTAAGGTGCACATTCCACCCAACCATGTGGTACTCGTAGGTCCACCCCCCGTGCTAGGAGATAGTAACAAGGTTCCCTAGACATAATCTACTAACCCTAGACACAAGTACATACTTAACTGATGGTTACATTGCTTCCAGATTTAGGATAATCAAATATTCTAATTTCACAAGGTTACTATTAATTTTAGGTGGAGTGTCATCACAATGTTGCAAAGGTTACCCTGGTGTTTCTTCCTACGTTCTGGCCCCCAACTTGGGTTACCCTGGTAACCTCTTACAAAACCCGGCCCCACATGCAAACTGTTGCGGAATCAAATATCTTTTAAAGAAATAAGATATCGATTTTCCATTCCAAGCCTTCTCAACTTAATCTCAAGACTGAACTAGCTCTTGAGTCTATAAGCGAGGCATATTAATCTAATTAAAGATTTTAAGCTAACTAATGTTTTGTTTTAGTTTCCATTGACTTACTAACTCTACGTAAGTTACCCTGGCACCACTTTGAGTGTCGGCCCTCACACAGAGCCACTCCCCTAAAAATAACACAAGAAATCTAAGTTCCCTAACTAAGGTAAACAAGGTGCACAAGAATTCATCATAAAAGACCATACATATCATAATGAACATCAAG
>VDFB02248587.1:0-18107 GCA_007258455.2 Sequoia sempervirens | reverse complement strand
CTCTCTCTCTCCTTCCATACCTCTCCCTCTCTCTCCAAATTTTAAAAAATCAAGTGTCGTTTATTTCATCACTAGTGCAATGGCAAACACAATTTGAAAATTTAAAACATAATTAATTCTAACCTAAAATTTGTCACTTGCACTCGACCAATTCACTGCCACTCTATTGTTTAGGTGCGGGGACACTTGAAGGCCACCAACCTACCACCCTAGAGGCCTAATTGGAAAATTTCCTTTAGATGGGCACAAATTTCACCCATATTATTAGCTTTTTGTCTTCCAATAGTTAACAAAAGCCTCTCTTTAAGAACTACATAATGGTATAGGTTTTGTTTTTTCATTTAATTGTTTTTATCATATTTTGGTGCCATGAAGCTAGTCATTACACTAGGACACAATTTTTTCATAAATTTTGTGTACAAAATCATATTTTCAATTTTGAATAGATGATGGACAAAATTTATAGCATACTACACAATGGTGTTGATATATTTTCACTTGAATTAATTGGGAGAGTTTGGTACTTGTTTGATTACTTATATGTGCTTGAGATTTGGAGTGTGATTAGTTGAACACCCAAATTATTCAAGAGGTGAAAGCTTGAGGGAGTGCATGTTTTCATGGGATACACATGATGATACAATTGATTATAATATTTAGTGCTTCTTGCTACAAGTTTACTAGTATTTCAAATTTTAAAATTTAATGGTGATAAGTACATAGGTTGTTTTTTATTTGAGGACATGGATTGGCATGTGTGGAGACTTGGAGCCTTGGTAGTGTTAAGTGTAGGTATAGTGTTGGTGATGATTTTGGTGTCATGGATCATATATAGGTAAATTTATGGATTAGCGTGATATGATCATGTATGTTATTGATTAGTGGTGGTGTGATTCAATTTTAGGAGGTTGTTCTTACCTATTGGATGCTTGTTTGGTTCCTTGATGATGAGCATCCTGCACAAGGGCTTTATAGAGTTGAGAACAAGTTAAAGGAAATTAAATTTTAAATTTGAAGACTAAAATACATGCGCTTAGGAGTTGAGAGGTTGCAAAACTAGGAAGAGAGATAGGCACGAAAAAAAATAATAGGTGTAGAAACAAGACAATGATAGGGGTGCACCAGTGAGGTGGAGGAAGCTCTACATAATGTAGATGTGAGGAGGGTTTTGGTAAACCAACGAAGGGATTTCTAAGAGAGAAAAAAAATAAGACAAATTTTCTTTCAAGGCCAACATTGAGAGAGGAGGAGGCATGTGGAGATCATTTTGGAAAGTGTAGCACAAGGATAGGCCACACATAAATATTTAGGTGGTGAATTTATTGTAAATGGGAAAAGTATAGGCACAAAAATGAGATATAAAGTGGATTGCGAAGAGTTTAAGGGGGTGTAGGACATAGTAAATAGGTTGCATAAAGCCTATAGATAAACATGAGGAAGAATCGATCTATTTATCATGATAATTCAATTTCAAATGCAAGGGTAAAGTATAAATTGCAAGGTAGATTCGAGAGAAGTGCAGGTTGCATGAGACATAGATGGAAGTCGGTGAATTTTGTTTGGATTTGTAGATAGAATTATTGAGCAGGTCGTCAAAAGTGAGATTGGAATAATGTTTACATAGAAAAACAAATAGTGTAATGTTTTAGTATTTATAATATGAATTTGAATAGTTAAATTCAATGCCTTTCAATTGTTGAAGTCGAGTTTCTTATTGAATTTGGTTAACAAGCATAACCATCAACGTAAATGTTTATTTGGCTATGTGAATGTGAATTTATAATTTGGTTATAGAGCTGCGAAGGTGAAAAGAACTTTTATGTAACCTGCAACTTTTGGATAGAGTATTTCTCTCTTAAAATTATGAGTTGAGTTGTTTTGGGCAGAGGAAGAGGGGTTTTTTTCCCTCCTACATCAATTGGTATCAGATCCTGGGATTCTAAGTGTGTGCACAAATCACCGACCATAAGGCAGTCCACACTAGGACTTGCAGGTAGTGAAGAGTGAGTAGCGGTTGAGAGGAATCTCATGAAAACTATTGCAGGTGTGTGAGGAATCCTAAGCAGCAAGAGAAAGAGCTTGAAGCTGCAAGGAATGTGACTTGTGAAAAATTACAGGAGGCAAGATGGGTTGGGTCATGAAAAGACCCATACAAATATTGTTTTGAGAGTAGTATTGGGAGAATGTGGAGGAAAAAATGTGTGAAGTAATGAAAAATATAGTTCATGAAGTAGGAAAGATCGAGATGAGGCTTGAGAAATTGGGAAAGAATTTTTGGAAAGGTGAAAAGAAAGTGGTAAAGAGGAGCGAGAAGAAGAATGAAGATAGCAGCTTGAGATGGAAAGAGGAAGAAGTAAGAGCAACCCCTACCAATGAAGAAGTTGCAACAGAGACATGCCATGAGGAAGGGATGGAGAAAGAAGAAGAAAAGATTGAAGTGAACATCGAAGAGAATGCAGTGAATGATGAAGATGATTTGTTCACATAGATGTTGGTGATTGAGGAAGAGTGGATGCTGAAGCTTGATGGTGCAACAAAGGGAGATGAGTGAAAGATTGTAGTTGACAAGAATATGAAAGGCGTTACAGTGGAGTTTGATGTTACAGTTGCAAATGAAGATGCGGTAAAATCGCTTTGTGATGTTATTTTATTCTCAGATATGGTTGTAAGAAGAGAGAGGGTTACAGAGCAAGAGTATGTTGTGGATGTTACATGGTTATGTGTAGAAATGTAGAAGATGTTATAGGGTGTTTTTGGTGGAGGTGGACAGTCAAAGGTGGGTTTGAACCCACGAAAGAAGAGAGGAGTTTTGAAAGCATTAGGCAAAGGAGGTCGAACTGTGGTGGACATGAGCCCACAAGGGGAAAAGGAGGAAGAAATGGTACATTTCTAGAGGAAATTGGTGCGTGTTCTGACACGATGTTGGAAAAGGCAAAATAAACTTTGATTTTCAGCACTTGGACAACAAAAGAGTTCACTATAGGTTGATGGCAACTTGGAAGAGTAGTGCAACTACTCAACTTCACCATTGCAAACCTATGCTCATAATATTTCTACCTAGTGTGTTTGATGCAAGAGAATCCCAGGCACAAGGGGTTTACAAGGTTGAGAACAAGTTAAAGTGCAAATTGCATTTTAAATTTGAAGACTAAAAGACATGCACTATGGGAGTTGAGAGGTTGCAGTTAGGGAAGAGAGATAGGCACCACATAGTGGAAAAAATAATAGGTGCAGAAACAAGACAATGATAGGGGTGTGTAAGGTGAGGTGGAGGAAGCTGCACAATGCAGATGTGAGGAGCATCTTGGTAAACCAACAAAGGGATTGCTAAGAGAAAGAAAACAAAATAAGACAAATTTTCTTTCAGAGGCCAACATTGAGAGAGGAGGAGGCATGTGGAGATGATTCTAGAGTGTGCAAAAAAAGGATAGGCCACACATATGTATGTAGGTGGTGAATTTCTTGCAAATGGAAAAAGTATAGGCGCAAAAATGAGATATGAAGTGGGCTGCAAAGAGTTTAAGGGGGTGCATGACATGGTAAAGAGGCTGCATAAAGCCTATAGGTAGACACGAGGAAGAATCAAGCCATTTAACATGGCAATTGAATTTCAAATGCAAGGGTAAAGTATAAATTGCAAGGTATATTCAAGAGAAGTGCATGCTGCGTGAGACTTAGAGGGAAGTCGGGGAATTTGTTTTGATTTGCAGATGGAATTATTGAGCAGGCCATTAATAGTGAGATTGGAATAATGTTCACACAAAAAAATAAACAGTGTAATGTTTTAGTATTTGTAATATGAATTTGAATAGTTAAATTCAATGCCTTTCAATTGTTGAAGTCGAGTTTCTTGCTGAATTTGGTTAGCAAGTATAAATATCAATGTAAATGTTCAATTGGTTGTGTAAATCTGAATGGACATAATTTGGTTATAGAGCCGTGAATAGGTGAAAAGAAGAATTTTTATGCAGTGCAACTTTTGGGTAGAGTATTGCTCTCTTAAAATTGTGAGTTGAGTTGTTTGGGGTAGAGGGAGAGGGTTTTTTTCCCCTCCTACATCACTTGAATATGGTACTTGATCATGGAATTTCTTGGCGAATTAGATATGTGGTTGATTTGGTTTTTGAGTCATGTGCTCTACAAGATTATCTTTGATATCTTAGTTTGTAGATTATTGATATGATGACGAGTTTTCATGTTTCATTGGTTTTGGATCTATGAGTTATGCAGTTGTGTGGCTTGATCACCCATTTGGTTGCAATAGGATAATTAGATGTGGACTATCTATATCCACAAGGTAAATTCAATGTTGTTGTAGAATTTATTAGTTGGCCTTGTTTGTGTTCATTTGTGCATTGATATATTGCATAGAGATGAGAAGATGGATTATGGTTAAATAACTCATGGATAATTTGTTGTTGGGACTTTTACCATGTTGATTATCATGATGTCATGATAGCTTGGTTAAAAAATTTAGTGGGGGATTTTAATAATGATGGTTTGGAGATTTGGGAGTGATTCCTTATTTTTTGATGATAGTTGTATCTTCTTGTCTTGGAGTTCATGGTTTTACTTTACCCTATGGGAGCTCTTATTATTAAGTTCTTTGATTTTTTGGGGTCCATGGATGATCTTCATTTGGGAGATGGTTATCATGATGCCTAATGAGATTAGTTACATGATTCAGTGGGAGTTTTGTTAGTGATGTGGATTCATCATTTGATGATGGATGAGATCTGTTGCAATAGTTGTTGTTGTCATGGAGGAGCTCTTGAATCATGTTTACCATAGAGTAAAAACACAAAGTTGTGTCACACTTTTAGAAATGAATCAATCAACACTGATCCAAATTTTTAACTTGGATCACTAAAAAGTGACATATATATATTTTGAATTTTGAGATGAAGTAAACTAATAATTTTTTTATATTTAGTGCATTTTATGTTTGTATTTAAAAATACATTTAAATATATTTTTTGTAAAATTGACAATATACTTTAGTTAGTGATAAAATGAAGTTAAATGCGATGCCAATTTTTATATGGTAAATAATTTTTTCCTTCATTTTTTTGTGTGTATTTATAAACTTTAAAACTTTAGTGCATGGACTTATTTTTTTCCAAATCTTGATAAATAATTTTTTTTAAATAAATAATTAAACATGTGCATGTATTGAAAATATAACTCTTCTAATGGAATGCCATCTTTGTCTTAACTAGTTATTCAAAATAGAAAAAAAATATACAATCTTGACATAGAATCTTCTAGTGCACCATATTTTTTTAATAAATTTTAGTACTTTTTCTTGATAAGATAATCAACCTTATATTTTGGTGTTGATAACTTTCTTTTAGTAAAAAAAAAAAAAAACTCAAAATAATTAAAATATCAAAAACTATATATATTTGAAAACTTCACTTATAGATCTACAAAGCGGTATTTTCATATCTTAAAAAATATTATTTACATGAGTAGGATTTATTGAAACATCAAAGTGTGTTTCAAATAATTTTATATTTTTGGTAAATTGGCCTCAAATATGTGCTACTTATATATTTAGTGAACATTTTTATTCAAAAAATTTATGGCCATATATAACTTTACTACAACTAATCTAGCTAGATAATATGCTTGACAAAAATTGATTTTTAGTTAAAAATACTTAAATTCACTTGTGTTGATAAGTTGGCCGAAAGTGTGACACAACTTTGTACTGTTACCCTACAATGAGAGTTCATTGACATCTTGGTTCTATGGATAGGAGATGGCTACCTTTATGTGATTGAAGAAGTTGACATCTTGGTTATCCATGGAGGAATCTTGAGTCTTTGGTTTAGGTGTCAATTTATGACTTGATGCTTTTGATAGGGTTTAGAGGTTGGTTTGGTTTTGTTCCATCATGGACTTCTTGATTACTGATTAGAGTGTTGGAATGATACAAGTTCTCTTAGGATAAAATAAGTTCATTGGAGCAAATGATCTTCTTTTGAGGAGATGTTAGATCATGATGTTATGATTGGGTTCTTGATTTTGTAAATGTGTAGTTGAATCTTTGACATTGTTAGATTGATGGTTCTCTTGGTATTGAGTACACATTCATTTTCTTGGGAGATTAATGAGAGTGTTGTGTTGTGTTTGGAACTTATCATGGATTTATTAATATAGGTACTCATGTGAATATTTGGATATTTGGGTGAGGTTGGAGTCCTCTTGAGATTAGAGATATTTGTTGATATAGTTGCTCTTTGTAAGTTTTAGTAGGAAAGTTTGAGGAACCTTCACCTAGGTATGGACATGAGTTCATGATGGACCTATAGAGGGGAATATTATTAGAGAGATTCATGATGACTTAGTTATCTTGGAGGAGAATTCTCATAACCCACTCTTGGTCTACTTGATGGTTTATCATCTGAGATGTATTTGTCTATTCTTGTTTTCAAATACATTATATTTTATGCTTTATCTTCTCATTACTATGGATCTTGAGCTATGGATAGTTAGTTCTGGAGGGTTCATTTGAGGGGTGTTTTTCATATTTATCTCCTTATGCATATGAGTTTTTCTATGATATCATTCATTGATGAAGAGTTTAGGAGATGTTATTGGGTTGATTTCTTGATATGGGAATGAATTTGAGTTTCATCTAAACCTTGGTTAGAGAGGCCTACATCCATGTTGGTTTATGAGATACATATGTTTTGTTTGATCTTGGAGATTAAATGGTTGGATTCTATTGACACATTTTATTAGGGGTTGTGAAGGACATCATACTTGAAACACTAGTTGTAAAATTTCACCCCATAGAAACTTCACACTTGCACATCTAGCCCCCTATTTTTATGGCACCTAGCTACATTTATGGTAAAAAACTTGAGTTAGAACTTCACGATTCTAACTCCATAAGGGGAAATAGTGAAGTGTCAACAATATTCCACCTCATTTCTTGAAAATTTGTGAGTTGGACACCTATGTGGTGCATGAACATCTATGTGGTGCACAAGTGTCTGTGTACTTTATGAGTTTAAATGAAGGAATATCGAGAACTTTTCTTGTGACACACATCATCGTGGAAAAATCTCGAGTGTAACGGCTCTTCCCACCCATTCACCCACATAAAACTCTCTCTTTCACCTTCATTCTCATTCATTCTCATCGTCTTTCTTCACAACTTGTTCTCTCACTTCTCTTCTCTTCTACACCTCATTTCTACAGTGAAGCTTTATCAAACTCACATCTTGTCAACAACCAAGGCTCTCTTAGAAGCATTCAACACCACATCTATCAATTCAAGAGGGAGCTACAGACTATTGGTAACACTCTCTTTGTATCTTATCTTGGCTACTTACTATCATATTTATTGTGTCTATATTTCATGATACAGGTTCTCCTCTATAGTGGGGTTTGCTTTGATCACTCATATATATTTCATGATATAATTTCTCCTCCATTATGAGGTTTTATTCTATGAATCACTATGTCTACTTTACTTTGTGTCTTTTTCTATTCTTTATCTAGATCTGGCTATCCATGGAGGTGGAAACACCAAAGCAGGTGTTTGACTGAGGCAAGCCCTGAAACAAGCCCAATATTTTTTCCTCATTTTCCTTGTGTGCAGGTTGCTCGTGTGAAGCTTTGCAAAAGGCTTCATAGTGTAGACCTTATATATGAGTTAGCATTTTCCCTTTCCTTTCATTCCTATTTTCTGTTAATTAATTAGAATAGTCAAACTTCAGATTCTGAGTAGATAGTAGATTCTTTGAGTTTTGTGCATAAGCTTACCTCTTTGTCGATACAAGACACCAATGTGTCCCTGAGATGATAGCATGTCCCACTATCGTTCAATTCCTATGTTGATGTCCTTTGGCCAGGAGTTAGCCTACTTGTCTTATAAATCTTTGTAATTTTCTCTTTCAATTCTCAAAGTCCTTTATTCGTGAATATATTAGGAACCCTCTTTTAAGTACATTTTTGTAATCTCTTTCACCTTGAACCTCTATCACTTGAGTATGTGTCATTGAGGCACTTGACCGAGGGAAATTCACTCCCTTTAGACCTTGTTTGTCTTGGGAGTTTGGAGCAGTGAATCCCCTCCATAAAAACAATTTAGCATTTAGAGGTGTTTGTAGAAGGATATGTTAGATGATTTGATTTACAAGTTCTCTCTTCGATCTTATTATTATTCCTAGATGTTTGTATTTACATGACACTGTAATTGAATTTGAGGTTTGTGTAGAGTTATGATGATCACTATGTTTGTGTTCATCTATTGTTTATTGTTATTTGGTGATAATATATAGGTTACTTGATCTCTTTCTTTTGTTGAGTGTAGAGAAGTTGGGAGAGATATGAAGATTAGTGGTGAGAGGTGTGTTGTAGTAGATTTATTTGTAGGTTTTGCATATCTTTGTAGATGTTCCTTGTACTACATCATATTGGCTACATGGTCTTCTATATGATGCTATTGGTAGACTTGTAATGCTATATACATTTTTAGATTTGACATTACCCATGTAGTGGGAGTTTCTATATGTGTAGGGTATGTGTGGATCATCATGGAAAAAACAGCCCTTAAGTGACAAAAAATTTAAAAATCGTAGTTAGGCAACTTGATGTAAAAATTTGAATAAGTTATCTATATTATTTCAAAAATACATAAGAATAGAATCTGTAACAAATTGAATTTAGTTTCTAAACTACTAGGTTTATTTTTTATTTTTAAATCTATTTGGTGAAAATCTAAAATTTCAATGCAGTAGTACTTAAATTTCAGGGAAAAAATAAGAAGTAGGTGTCTGTCTGACCACACTAACAACAATAAAATGATAATATTTTTTTATAAGATTTTAGACATAAGTAGATGACTCATGTCCAGATGTGATGCATATTTTGCTAATTTTTTCCAAGTAAATTATTAATTATGATTTTTTATTACAACATTTAAAAATATAAAAACTCGTGATGTCTAACCACCTTAACTTGGTCAAAACTTCATGAAATTCAATTTTTCTTTTTTAATCCTATAGTATGCAAAGAATAGAATGTGATGCATGTTTTGGATTCAAAAATGTGATACCGAAAGCTATAGATGTTTTCAATCACCTATCAATCAACACTTTAGTCATAATTCAAATAGAAAATGAATAATAATTATTTATTAAATTCAAAGTAAAGAATAATTTATATTGGTGGAAAGCTGAGAATCTCCTTTAAAACCATTTTCATTTCATCAATTTTGGGTAAAAGGTCGCCAGCCACATACCCTACAAATACCCGCCATATTGTCACTTTTTTATTCATCTATCCCTTTATACCACTCGTATGTTCTTCATTGATAGGTTTACACATGAAACATTTAATTGTAGTTTATGGGTTGAATATTTTGTTGGCATGAGTTCTACTAATATTTGGACACCTTTTAGGTATGGATGATTGGATGTATTAGCATGTAAGTGGCTATTTCTAGTCATGTGGATTTTATACCTTTGACAACAAATTAGAGCCTTTGTTATCATTTGGATTTGATTCTTGTGTTCTTGGGATCGATGCAAATCTTCACCTTGGATTGTTCCTTTTCTTCCATAGGTGGCATATTGAAGGATAGGAGGAGCTATTTCTTGACATGGAAATTACCTTGGTTTTATTGTAGGTATCTTGATGGAGCATGAGAGAATTCTAGAGATTCATGTGGTTTTATGTATGGTTATGATGATGTATTTCATTGATTGATGCTTATGCAATGTATATAACAAGTGGGAGAATGTTAATAAAAAGGTTTTGTATACCTTGCACAAGAATAAAATATTTTGATTATGTAAGTAAATATTTATTTGTGGTGCATTTAGGAGATGTGTTTATCCACATTAAGTATATTTTTTGGGTCTATTCAAGTAAATTTGTATGTAACATCAGGTTAGTTATTTTATCTATGGAGATAGAATAATTATTATTATTTGGGGGAAACATTTAATAATATAGAAACTTGGTAAAAAAAGTAAATGTGGGGTTGATTGTTTTGTGTAGTCATCGTTTTGAGGCACATAGTTTTATCTTACCATTTGGTTGTATTTGTTGGAATTGATTGTCATTGATGTTAAAAGAGTATGAGAGATTGTTAGAATATTATCATTGATGTCAAAGGTGAGAGGATAACTTTGTCAATAGAAGAAAATTTATGATGGACAAAGGCCGAAGGCCACTAATTGATGTTCAAAGACCAATTAAAATCATATTGAGAAGAGGATAAAAGATGAAGTGTGTGAGTGGAAAAAAAAAATATCAATAATGAAATGAATCATATATCAATAATAAAGTAAATTGAATTCAATAAAGGATCAAGAATCAAATATCAATAAGGGAATGAATAAAAGATGTATTATGAAGCACTTCTTACATGATAGAGAAATTAATTAATTAAATAAATATTAGTTTTAACCAAAATTCACAAGGGTATGGTGAAGGGTTAGATGTCTCATGATGAAACAAGATATATATATAAGAAGTCATTCCATGAGATGTTATGTGTGGGAATTTTTTATCATTCAATCTTGGTGAGTGGGAATAAACAAGGAGGAAGGATTTGTATCACTCGAAGAAGAAGTGTATGAAATTATAATTTATGTAGTATGAAGTAAATAAGAGGAATATAGAAGAATGAAGTGAATGAATATTGATAGTGAATATTTGGTTAAAAATAGTCCAAGAACATGTTGAATGTTAGAGTTAAAGGTTTAAATTAATTATGTTAGTGCAGTACCTTTATTCCTCTCTTAAAGACACTTTAGTTTGCTATTGTGACGTTTAATAATTATATTAATTATTAAATGTCTACTAAATAGGGTTTCTTTAGGGTTGCAATCTCCTTTTATAAGGTTGATCATTGTATTTTATGTACACTCTCGTCAATACATTTTTAGCTTTCAGAGCACCCTTGCATTTTTGTCTCGAATGTCTTTTTTCTGTGACAAGTTATTTGCATGCACGTGATCTTCGGGGTCTGTGAGGTTGGATTTCTCAACTTCAACATGGTATCAGAGCTCTAGATCTATGGCCGCCTATTCTTTTTTTGAAGATATCAGCTTACAGAGTTTTCTTTTGTGCAATGGTTTCATTCTAATTTTTTTTTGCTAGATCAGAGGGGTTTTCCATCATTTTTGAAATTTTACCTTGATCCTCTCAAATAGTGCATGTTAGTACAAAACATACATCTAAGGTGTTAACTCAAAGACCTAAAACCCCTATTTTCATATAAAATATAATAGGGTTTTCTGAAAATTGATTTTTTAGTGTTTTTGGGGAATCTCAAAATAGTTGCCAAAAATCCGTACGATTGTATAGATCCGTACAGACACATCAATTTCTGTGTCATATTTTTTTGGTGTCTGCATCAATTTTGAGCTGCCTCAATTTTCATGCCATTTTGCATCGATTTCCATGCCCTTTTGATTTCTGTGTTGCCTTGATTTTTGTGCCATGAAGGTATAGCTGAATATTTTATTAATTTTTTAATCTTTAAATTAATAAAATGTTTTGTTTAAAACCTAAATGAGCATATTTAGTAAAATGGTCATATCTTGAGCATACGGTCTCCAATTTTCAAAAATGATATACTGTTGGAAAGCGGCTTCTGGCATCAATCAGATGGTGTAGGTGTGGTTTAAGTTTTGGTTTGATGCCTTTATTTGCGATTCAAAGTAAGATCATGTTTTCACTCTGAGAGTAACTTTTGCGTTTGAGCTACGGTACGCAAATGAATAGGCATTGAAGAATGGATTCGATGGTCGCACATTGATCGGACTTATTTTCCAGATTATGTGCCAAGTATATTTTATTCAATGTTTTCGTTTCCGCAGTTTGCTTAATTAGGCGTTTTGTACTTGGGAACCTCCTGTTTGCGTTATTAGGATCTATTTCATTTGATCTACATGTTGTAAGGTCAATTTTCTTAGATTTTTTAATTTGAAGAGTAATCATGGGTTTTTCTACTCACCCTTCAGTTGTAATTCTGGAACGAGGTGATTATGAGTCATGGAATGAAGGGCATAATTACCATTGTAGATAGCCAATATTTTTACTTATTTGTATGATCTCATACCGAACCAACCATGGAGGAAAACAGCTTGGGATATCATTAGAGATCACATAGAAGGACTTATATTGCCTAGTGTTGATGATGACACTATGTGGGCTATATAGGACATTGATTGTCCCCACCCACTTTGGACATGTCTTTGGGAGATCTATGGAGACCCCAATATCTCTCCATTCCCAGAGGATCCTGCTTCATATTGTCTCTTACCCATTGCTTGGAGAGATAATACACCCTTTGATCATGATACTTTAGAGGAGCTTGAGTATTTAGACACCCTTACATGTTCCGATGGATCAGAGGCTTGTCTCATAGTTCCTACTCTTTAGACTAAGATTATACATGTATCATTTGTTGTTCCTGATGACATCAATATTGCCACATTGGCCCCTATGGATTTAGTTCAGCATCCTGACCATCTTGGTCATTCATTATCTGCTACATCATGGGATTCTTATCTTGCAGACACATTTTTATTTATTGAGTCTCACACTATAGATCTTGAGGATTATTTTGAGGACATTCATCTACTCTTCCTTGACAGTCAGGTTATCACTGTACGCCCACCATTATCCATGCATTCAGAGGTTGCATTTTAGGATTCTCCACATCAGTTTAGATTTGGCATCATTTGTTTCAGTTCAGACAGAGAGATTCTTCAGCATCCTATCATGGCACACATCTTGAGACAGATTGGTTCATCACTCTTCAGGGTTTCTTTGACATGAATCCCTTTGGATCCGTTCCTTCCAAGTGGAGGAATATTATCACCATAGGATCTCCTTTTAGTTCTACATGGGGGCATCTACCATTGTGTGAGAGTTTCTTCATTGTGGGGGGGCCTTCTTGTCTCTTTATATCTCTCCTATGGAGACCATTGTATATGTACTTATATGATAGAAGTTGTCTATGGGGGGTATCATGTAATCCCCCTCCTATCCTTCTTTCATTAGTGCATTTCATTCTTTATTTTTCTCTCTTTTGGGGGAGTTTTTTTTTTTTTTTCCCATAGGGTTTTTCTCCCTTTCTCCACTTCTGGAGATTTGGTTCTATTGGTGTGATCCAAGCCAGGTTGGGACCCTTGTTTGCTTCCATGCATTGTAGTTACCTTTGATTTCTTGCACATGTTTGTAGCTGCACTCTTGCTCATCTTAAGGGGGTGTTAGAGTAAAGGTTTTAACTTAATTATGTTAATTAAGTTACCTTTATTCCTCTCTTAAGATTTCACTTTAGTTTACATATTGTGAAATTTAATAATTATATTAATTATTAAATGTCTACCTATTAGGGTTTCTTTAGGGTTGCACAATCTCCTTTTATAAGGATTGATCATTGTATTTTATCTCACTGTCTGATTAATAAATTTTCAGCTTTCAAAGCACCTTTGCCTTTTGTCTCAAATGTCTTCTTTTTGTGATAGGTTATTTGCATGTAGGTGATCTTTGGGTTTGTGAGGTTGGCTTTTTCTCTTCTTTATGTGACGGGTTATTTGCATGGAGTGATCTTGGGGTCCTATAGGTTGGCTTTCTCAGCAGCAATTGAAAAGAGCTATGACCATTGAAGAATATGAAAATAATAGAAGATTCTTCAAAGGGAGCCATTAAGGAGAAATAAAAAGGAAAAAGAAAAAGTATTAAAATGAAGCAATTAGTCTTAACAAAAAGACATATCAGACATATCCTTTTAAAGAGTTATCTCTTTTCAAAGAGATACAATTCTTCATTAAGATGTACAGATATATACATATACATGCATGGAATAGAAAGGAAGATCTATTAGTCAAGAGAGAAGTGTGTGGAGGATTAAAATATATATTACTGTGGATATGTGTGAAAAGGAAAAGATTAGGTCTGAAAAGGAAACAATTATTATTTAAGAGGGGTCATGACTATTTGAAGGGTCATTATCTTTGAAGGGATGTATATCTTCATAGAAATATGAAGATATAAAAGGAAATAAGAAATGTGTGAGAAGTGTGAAATAAATGTAATATCATACAAGAAAATTTGTGAAGAAGGGAAGTGTGTGAGACACAAAGATATATCACTCAAGAACAAAAAGATTTAAGAAGAAGAATTTATGCATATTTGTGTATGAATATTTAAGAAAGAGAATATATGCAGATTTTTGTGTGAAGATTTTGAAGAGGAGAATATAAAGGGAGATTGTTAAAGGCTATTTGTAAAAAAGATTTATTCTCAAGAAGACATGATTCTATTGAAGATGTTGGTGCCCCATATTGGCGAGGTTGGTGCCTCATATAAAAGAGATTGGTGTCTCTTATTGAGTTGGTGCTCAATTGTGCATATTGGTGTCTCCAATGGGTTCATGCCTATAAATTCTACAAGTGGGTATTGGTGTCTCCAGTGGGTTGGTGCTCACAAATTGTATAAGAGGATTGATGTATCCTATAGGTTGGTGCCTACAAAAATTGTAAAAGAGATTTATATATAAAAATAATATTTTTTATGGTTTTCTCCTATAGGATTTTCCACATAAATTATGTGCTCTTCTTGTGTTGCATAATTGTTAGATCTTATGTGAATGATATTCTTAAATACAAGTTATTATGGTTGTTAGTTTAAAAAATAAAGAATTATCTTATACTGATTCAACCCCATCTTAGTATAAGCATGTGCTCATCAATATTTGTGTGAGCTTAGTTATATAAAAGTGAGCACATGTCTAGTGGTTGAGCTTGGCTAGTTGGGGTTTTGACTTGGTTGTTATTGTATTAAAAATTCTTCTCACGAGTGCACATGTGTAACATGACATGGGATACATGCTTGGTGTTGGTTTATGGAGCTTGATCATGCTTTGGTGTTAATATTTTTGTCACTTTAGCAGTTGTATTTTACCCCCAAATTAATTAATGAGGGAGTGCAAGGGGCAGATCCCCTCTTGTAGGGTATGGAGGGATACCCTTGGTGGGGCTTGGGGGTAGAGCTCATGGTGGGGATCTAAGGGTTTTTGAGGGAAACATCCCCAATTGGGGGCTTGGGGGTAGTTCCCTTGAAGCAAAAATTACCCATTTTTTGGTTGGAAATTATTTTTGCAACTACCCAAACCAAATAATTTCTTTCTCCAAAGGTGAAGATTAATGTGAGAAGTTGAATCTACATGCAATAATCAATGTATATGGAAGTTGTAAGGTCACAACATTAATGTGAACATGTAGTAATATGCAAAATTGAAGTTAACGGGTCGTGCATTGAAAGAACACAAAATAGTAGCACATAGGTAGTGGATCAGGTTTTGTGTATGTGCATGCAACAACATGAGTTGCATAGACAAATTGTAGGAATTTTGAGTTAGATGCAATTGGAATATTGTTGTGGGTTAATAATACATTGTAACTCTAATTTTTCTAGAAATTAATAAATATTAAATAGCTATTTTGTGGATGTAGACCACATTGGGTGAACCATGTTATTTTTTTTGTCTTTGTGTAATTTATTTTGTTCTTTAATTTTGTGATCTATAATAGTTAATTGGTAATTCTTATTGCTCCATCCTGCTAAAAATATCAACACTTGGACACATGGATGATGCATTGGAAGAACTTGATATTTCAAAAGTGTTCATAGAAACTTTGCAAGTGTATTGTAATGTTTCATTACTGAATAATACCTTGAGTGTGGATGCTTTTTAGAGGCTAGGTTCCCTCTATGAGGTCTTTCCTAGGGTATACATTGTGTTATCTTGTGGCATGTCTTTGATCTTTGCATATGGCTGATCTCTAAGCTTGCATCCATGCTTTTCTCTCACAGGTTTATACAGAAAATGGTTTGATCAAAATGCATGACGTTTCTAATTGATGTTTGTAAAATCAAGCCAATAATTTTCATATAAAAAAAATTATTAAATCTTTTGAAAAAAAATATAAAAAATATAATATGATATAATACAATATAATTATATTTATATTAATTTTATAATAAATAATTTAATTGAAATATTGAAATTAATATAACAATATAAAAAGTAACCATTAATTATCTATTTAAGACTTATCTTTATTTTACTTAGTAAATACTTACAAATTATTCATTATATCTAAAAAAAATTAAACTCACAAGTGTCTAGTAAGTGAACTATTCCACATTCATAATGACATTCTATATATTTTAATTTTTGTTGGATTTATCTCAAAGACTCACATAAGCTGCATGATCTAGATGAGTGAAGAAAATCACAATAAAAATGTGTTGTTTCAATAAACAAAGAATAATAAAAACACAAATATGTGAAATAAAAATAGTATATTCTATGTGCAAGATTATAATGCAAGTATACTTATTTACAAATCTGAGCATATAATTTTAGATATACTATATAATGAGAATAAATAATATGTACATGCATTGAAATTATACATTTTTCATATTCCAAATTATATTCAAATGAAAATAGAAATTATAGAATTTAAAATTTTTTATGGTAATTGAAACTTTTTACAAATTGAAAAGTAGGAGTAGAAGTTGTATACTTACTTTTTGTTCAAGAGATGTGTATAATTTGCTAAATACAAATATGAACAATGTAGTCTATAATCAAATATTCTAGGGCTTCACTCTTGCATCTTTAGCAGATTTGTGAATGAGAAGTCTCAACCCTGATGTGTTTAGATGGCATTGACATTAAAGGTTGTATGCATGAGAATTTAAATTGACACAATTTGGAGATCATTTTAGAGCTTTACACTATAGCAAAATTTATGCTTCATATATGAGAAATAGAGGTAAGGGGTGTGTATCCCATCATTCATTATTGTCTTGTTGATATTTAATTTGGTAATTGTTTGTGCAAATGAAATAAAGTAGCACAAGGGAGTGTGGTAGGAGTTAGGGAACAATGGCATCAATACTTACAATATTTAACGACTAGTATATTTATATTTAGAAAAATTCATGTAAAAGATATCAAGAGATATCATTTTCGAAATGTATGCTTAAAAATATTATTATATTAATTATATAGATAATTATGTTTTTATTATTATATTACTCTTATTTTATAATTATTCTATGATAACTGAATTGAAGTTAAACACGTGTTAAAAACTTAAAATAAAAAATATTGACCATAATAAATAAAACAAGGATGGTGGTAGGATAATGTTGTCACAGTGTCACAAAATTGACAAGGCTATAAAGAGTAAATGTACTAGTTAAACCCAAGTCGTCATTCCTCTAAATTTGTCTTTGTCTGACATAAAAAGTAATTATACTCCAAAGGAAAAAGCAATCAGTCACTGTTCTTGAAAAATAGAACTTGAAAAAACTTTTATAGTATTTCAGTGTGACCAAAATACCTGCAAAAATAACTTGTCAGCTAAGACCCACAAAGCAATCAGTAGTGTTCTTGAAAACAGAATTTGAAAAGACTTTTACAGTGCTTAGGTATGACCAAAATACCTGCAAAATAACTTGCCAGCTAAGACCCACAAAACAATGATATTCAAAAGAAAAAAATAATGAGTTAGGTAGTGTTCTTGAGAAATAGAACTCCAAAAGACATTTACAATACTACATATGACCAAAATACCTGCAAAAATAACTTTGACCCATTAACTCAGACTTTCCATTTAAAAATCATATATTCTGCGCGATATTCTGAACCAAACAAATCACGTGTTTGAAACAAACCAACCTTCAACACTTTCCAAAGTTGTTTCAGTCAGATCTCAGCGACTTAAATGGAAGGAAATACAGATAATTTTTTAATCTAAAGAATTTCTTTATGTAAGTCAATCGTGAAGGAATCCAAATCTGGCCGGCTTTTTAGCCTTTTCATATCTTTTAACCCACTCCAACTTGTACTTCTTTGTCATTTTATTTAAAGTATCATATTCTTGCTTCCAAGGTTTTTTGGGTTTAATGTTGCCATATAATATAAATTTGTTTATGATGATACAAAGTTACAGGCTTTTACTTTCCAGAGATTTTGGACTGTCATTTGATTTCACTTATTTTATGTGTGAATATGTTGTATATTGTCTTTTTAATATAAAATAATATTT
>VDFB02248583.1:0-23722 GCA_007258455.2 Sequoia sempervirens | reverse complement strand
GCTTCAATCTCCCAATCTCCAACACCAAGATAAGTCTGTTTTCAACTGTAAACCATGCACACAGGGCCATACCACAGCAAGAGGGTGATTCTGCCCTAGAAAATCAACCCTTCCACCAAAAAATGTGTGCAGATACTCATTTGAATCGTCTTAAGATTTCCCTTCCATTAAATCAATACCCATTTCAAATTAAAAATTATCCACAAAGCTGTGCGCAAAAACGTGGTGTTGGTTATGCGTTTTATCATCCACGAACACACCACGAGGAATAAAATGTCAAAGACACTCTATCCTCTCTTGAAAAACCACGTATTATGCTAAGATTGTGAAGTTAGGTATGGTGATTCCAAGGTTTCTTTTGTCGGGTCTTGACGTGTGGATAAGCTCAATGGCCATTGTGATATGCTGGTAATGAACAAGGGGACTTACGTTAAGAAAATCTTCACAAGTGTGGGACTTAAGAAGCGGATTTATCATTATAAAGGCTTTTCTTCAAGGCTTTCTTCACTTAGGACTTTCAATGTGGATCTCAAAAAGGAAAATAGCAAAAGATAAGGGTTCGGGGTCTATTCTATACCTAAGAATTCAAGAGACAGTAAAGATCCGGTGAAGGGGATAAACCACACTTTGTTTCGCCTCCTGCGGGACAACATTCGCAAAATGGGTGCAATCTTCAAGGGGTGTGATAATAATTTTCAAACCTCGAATGAGGCTGAAGTTAAGCTTCCACAATTATGAGCTCAGGCTAACTTTACGCATCGAATGCAAATCATCCATTCGAAGAAAGTATGAGCAATACTTCACCATTGAATCAATACGATCAATCTCTCATTCACTTAACCAACTTTCAAAGCAAATTCTACTTAATCTAATTCTAACTTTAATCTATGGCGGAAGAAGACATGCAACCTCGCTTACTATTTGACAATAAAAGTTGTTCAAAGCAAATCATGCATAAGAGCTTTTATTATTCGAAATAGTCTCAATGCAACAATCTCATACTCTGTCTCCACACCAATGAAAGTGAGAGAGCATCAGTTTATATAGAGTTTCAGAAATCAAATGAAGAGCCGAGATTAAAACAATATCAACGGCCAAGATTATTACAACCCAACCCTAATTAGGGTTACCCAAAATAACATGAGTTATCAACTAGTAATCAATCAGTAAAGTGGCAGTTGCAGCTATTATCTAGGAGAGGCGTCCTTATCGCCGGCGACATTACGTTCGATGAACACAGGGAGACTGCGCGGTGACCTCCTCCATGCATTGTGGTGGCGATATGCTAATCCGAGGAATTCAAGTCAGTCAACTTTTGGTACATTTGGCAAAGTATTTTCCCAATGCCTCTGCTTCCCGAAATCGCCCGGATGGTAGAATAGCACCACTCTCGCCAAAATCTTGTCTCAAAATGGTCCGGTGGTAGAAGAAAGTCTCTTGAACTTTTAAGCCAACCTCTCAAGCTGCATGTCATTTTCCCGGACAATCTCGCGATTAGAACATACTGCTTGTTGTCATATAAATCTTCTCTGGATTTCTTTTGACTGTTCTTCAATTCGCCCACCACTTTTGCCCCTTTTCCAAAACTTCTTCATTATAGTCAGCGCCCCAAAACGGTGATGGAAATCATATCTTTATCTGCAGCAATCTTACTCTATCAACCAACTCTCCTCTCTTGGAGTGCCTTTCAAAATCTAAGGCTTGCGGAATAAGCCTCTCCATATCACGGAATACATTCCCATGTCTCACCACCATATCTAAAGTAAGTCACGGAAAGAAAGAAGAGGAGTCAGCCCATAGGCAGAGTGCAGTTTTTTCCATGAATGAGGTTACTTTTCGTGCCTTAAGCTCACCATCAATCCACAGGAAGGCCTCCACGTTTTTGTAACCATTCACATTGCTCTACATCTTTGGTCACCTCTGCTGATGTTTTGAGGAGAAGAGGAGCTAACGCATTACCCTGATCAAGTGGCTGGGTCAAATGCTGTATGTACTCCTTAAGGCGTTCAACCTCCTTTTTATACTCTTTCTTCTTAGCCACTTCTTTTTCCAATTTCGCTTTGATGGTTGAGACGGAATTATCTAATTCCTCCACTTCTTGGCCTTTTGAGGTTGGGTCAAGATCTACAGTGGTTATGGCATACTCTTGAGGAGTAATCTCGTCTTGTGGCTTGTCCACTATGGGTACTGCAATGTGTACGGAACGGCTGCCTGTCTCGTCCCTTTGAATAGTCGAGAATTTCTTGGCAGGCTTCTTGATTGCAACTTGCTCCAACCTTGACAAGAAATCTGCAGTATCATCTTCCTCTTGGGCTTCTGCAGGTGGTTGAATCTTCATTCTTTCTATCAGCTAATTTGGAATGGTTGGCTGCTCGATTCCATCTTCTACCTGAACCTCTTCCTCATTCGGAACATCCACAACCTCTCTAAGAGCGGAAATCATTCCCTCCTCGAAGTCATTATTTCGGACTTCTATCTCATTGTTTGAACCAAGTATTTTCGTGCCTGTAGGTGACAAGGGCTCCTCATCATCCGGTTGAATAGGTTCATCATTCTCTTCCTGAACTGTAGGAGGTACAATTATTTCCACCAAAGATTCATCTATAGTAGCCATCAGCTCATCAATATTCCGGGATGCTGCTGAACGAGATGGTTCTCCCTTCTGCCTTTTGGAAGCAGGCTCTGCACTCGGAACTATTTCCTTCTTTTTCTCTCCAATCTCAACCAAGTTCTGATGGGAAGCACCGGCATTGGAAGAATATGACTCTGTCTTGCTCAGTAGATCATACGTGAGCGTTATTCTTCTCTGCCTCATTTATTGGACATGATGATCAACCCACCACTGAGAATACTTGACTACTGGCCTCATTAGCATTGCTAAGTCCGCATGCTCAAGTTCTAACCATCTCACGGAAGGAAGAGATTGACTCTCCTCGAAGCGCAGCTGGATATAGTTCCCATCATCTTGTAACTGATCAGGTATCCGGCAGAACTCAATTGCCCTCATGAAGTCTAGTGACATTCTGGACCACAATCTTCGTCTGACTTCATACTCATCAGCGGCATCAGCCCAGAGGTCTTCCAGTTCCACTCTGTGCTTGTACTTTCTCCCTTCTACTGCCCGAATATTATGATGTGGGTCAAAGTTGACCCTAGACTTGTAGGCTGTAAATGGGTACCACTGGATTTCCAATCTAGCACTCTCAGCTGCCTGTGAGGATGGACAAGATGCCAACATATTCCCGATGAACAATGGGAATGTAATAGATGCCTTCTTGGTTGGCCTCTAAATGTTCTGATATTCTTCTAGTTGCCTCAGGACTTCGAGCAAAACCATCCGATTTGTCAGATAAATGGGCAACTTATAGGGATTTCTAGTAAATCCTTGGATCCTGATATATGTAAATTTTGGGAATTGGATGAACCAGGACCCATATTTACTGATTAGACTCTTCGCCTCGTGACTCAACCTCTGATGTATTCCCCCTTGAAGTGTTCTGGTGATATGCATTAAGAATGCATCATGTGCCCTTCTGAAATGAGACTTCTCCTTCAACTGGAGTTGCGGGTAACAATCGTAAGGTTTGACTTCGTTTCCTCCGCTGCCAACTTTTCCCTTGCAAGTTAGTCCTGGATACTTATATGATCTGGCCAACAAGTAGACAACATACGAGCTCATATGGAAAGACTTAGTCTCTTCCATATTGATCAATTGCTCATGGAGATTGTCACTTATCATCCGTGACCAATTGAACATTTTCACGCAAAAAATGATCTCATCTATGAAGTAGTACATCCAGCTCTCAAAAAATGCACCCTGTGGGTTGCCAGCTATTCTGTTCAGCATCAATATGATATCTCCAAAATCTTCTTCGAAGTCCGTCCGGCAAGGTCTCTTGGGCATCTTCTTTATTGATGGCTTCGGTTTGTCCAACCATGCCTTGTTAACAGTTGTAGTGCATAAGTCCGGTTGGCTGTCATATAACCTCTTGGCCTCCTCTTTGGTCTTATAGACCGTCTGTGAATGCTCTGGGATGCCGAAGGTTTCTTGTATTGCCATCTCGCCTAAGTGTGCCAAAATTCTGCCATCTGGTGCAATGATCTGCCTCTTTTCAGCATCATAATGGATAGCACATTCCACCATCAATTCTGCACAGTCTATTGTAGCGGGAATCCTGCTGCCTGGAAAATCCCGTTTCTGATCATCCGCCTGGCTATCGGTGTTGGCAATCCATTCTGTCCATATACTCTTCTTTTGAACTCATCGAAGTTGACATGTCCGAGATCGGTGTCTACGACATTCTTCCATTTTGAATTGATTTTAGTCTCCCGCTGGGCACCTTTGCTGGCGAATGTCATTTTTGCCGGTCTCTTTGATGATTCGCCCACAATGGTCATCAACCTGCAGTCAGAAAATTAACATTAATATGGAGACTTTTTAAATTAATTTATTCTCATGCCTTGGATTTGGAAATTTACTTTCAACTGGTTAAATAATTAAATTGCTGCGAAAAAACAAGCTGAAAATAAATGGATGAAGTTGAAAATTTTAGCCAGAACTTTCGCTAAGATGAAAGGACAGAAGAAGAATGGCAAATCAACTTGATTGAACATCAAACCTCAGAAAAAGACTGCTGGCTGCAAATCAGATTTAAATTCTGATAATTTAGAAGAAGAAGTGTGCCCCTTTTGCACAGAAGAATTTCAACTTCCAATAAATAAGTCTTCTCTTTTCCTGCGAAAATTCTTCTTCAGCATAACATTACTTCTCTCTCTGGGAAATTCGATCTTGCCTACTGAACAATCGACTGCCTGATAATTTCGAGAGAGATCAAATTTCTCTTCAGCTATGTGTGAAAAAAATGAGTTCTTCCAGAAACCATAGTTACAAGACTACGCCCTAGACTTCGGCCCGAGTCTTATGGCCCGAATCGGCGAAATTGAGGCTTAGCCCAGTCTTTGGGACTTTCGGATGCCAGTACTCGCCGGACTTCGCCAAGACTTCAGCGAGACTTCGCCAAAGACTCCTTGAACTTCCTTGATTCGCCCGAGTCGAGCCAAAGACTTCGGCGAATCACTTCGGCTAGGCGTGTGTCAAAAAAAACACATTTTAAAGTTTCAGAACTGCTTAATTAAATGGCTAAATCTCGACCTTGATGTTTTTTAAATATGTAATTAGTGTCTTTAATTTACAATTTTTTTAATTAAATAGTGCGCGCCATGAAGGTTTGTGTGGTTTTGAAGGTCTTCATTTGGGCTTGGTGGCGGGGGCTCCGCCCCTCGACCCCGCCCTGTATCGCGACAGGGAGCGCGCCCAGGGCGCTGCCCCGGGACCCCGCGAGGGGTGCTGCCCCTCGACCCCGCTGGGGGCGCTGCCCCCAGACCCCCGCAAGGGGCGCTGCCCCTTGACCCCGCTGGGGGCGCTGCCCCCAGACCCCCGCAAAGGGCACTACCCCTTGATCCTATTGGGGTGTTTCCCCCAAAACCTCATCAAACTATAGGTCTAAGCATGTTATAGGCCAATGATGAATCATGATCATTAAACCTACAAAATACATATCCCCTGTTGTAAATCTTTGCATCTTTTGCAGTCAAAGCCATAATCAAGGATTATCTTGTTCCATACATTAGACAACAAAGCATGCAGTCTTGAAGGCTACAATAAAAATTTAATAATAAATTCCTCACTTGAATATACACACCAATCATTGAGATGCAAGAAAATATCATGGCTGCATCATCATCTATGACCTATCTTAGACACTAGCGCATGACTTGTCGTGATGTTGGGATGAGTAATGCAAGCTCTTTTGAGCCATAGACTTATATTTTTAATTTTGATATTTGTTTTGATGCCATGGATTTCATATTCCATGAGTTTTGTATACATTTGACAATATTTATATATTTGAATGTGTTATTTCCTTCAGCTAAAATTTGCGTTTATACTTATGTGATCGATGCATGTTTGTGTATGAGATCATAGTAATTTCTATTTGATGATGTTATTGTGTCTTTAAGGTTTATTTATTAAAGGGTGCGTGAAACAAGTGTTAAATCCTTAAAAATCTCTGAATTTCTTAGGGTTTTCTATTTGCCGAGTCTTTGTCGAGTCTTTGCCGAGTCTGGGCTCCGAGTCCGAGTCCGAGTCAAAAATTGGCTTGCCGAGTCCGAGGCGAGTCCGAGTCTTGTAACTATGGCTGAAACTCATTATAATGCTGAAGGATTTAATTTATTTAGTAACTGCCTTCTTGTTTCTCGATCTCGATTTGTTTTCATTTATTCAAACAGGCAAGTTTCCTTTATTTTTCAAAAAAGAATCTGCTTTGAGTTTATCCAGGCAAATCTTATTGATCTTCAAAAATTTGATTTTTTGCTTGAATGTTTATCTTTGATTTTTCGAATTTTGAAAAAAAACATTAAATATTTAATTAAATTCGACCCTTCCAAAAATTAAATTCATGGTGAATTTAATTTTGCCCATTGGATTTCATCTCTGGCCGGCATAATTTATTTTCTTCCAACTCTCGTCTGGCAAATTCGATTTTGTCCAAGGCATTTAAATTTCCAACCCGTTCGTTTTGGACCCATGGCTATTTCGATATTCTCTTCATTTTTCTCTACTAAAAGTGTATTCTCCAATTTTATCCTCAATTTCGTCTAGCCAAGTCAAAACTTAAGCCATTTCGTCGACAATTGTTATGCCAGATCCTTATTTTCTTTGCCATGGCGAACTTTTAATTGCACGGAGCCTATTTTCTTCTGCCAAAGTCAAATTTTCTCTTGCTCAGTCGAATTTTTCTAGGCAAAATCCATGTTTGGATGTCTTTATCAAGCAAATTTCCTTGACGCTTGACAAATTCTTATTCATTCTGGCCAAAGGGCGATCCTTCCTTTGATTTGCGCATCTTTCTATGTATACTCGGCCAACTTTTCCTCTAGACATCCAAGACTTTTAGGCGAAATTTAAATTTCTCTTCGCTTTTGTGCTAGGCACACTTCATTTTATTCTTTGCCATAGCCTAATTTCTTTAGCACTTGTCCTTTCAAACTTAGCACTTAGCCTCTTGAAAACGTCATAACACTTAGCCAAAAACTTCAACTTTTCATCCTTTGGCCTCTATACTTAGGCAAAATTTTCGAATTTCCCTTGATTAGGCACCAAACACTTGGCAAAAAAAATCAATTTTTTTTCCTCTTCATAGACCATGGCGGACTTTTAACCTTTTTGGACAAACATCTTGGACGTCCCTCTTTTCTAGGGCGGACTTCAAAGAAGTCTAGACATGTGAGGGCGGACTTTGAATGGTCTTTGCACTTCTTTAACACCTTGCCTCTTTGAATATGGCATAACATTTGGCCAAATTTTCGATTTTCCACCTTTTTAGGCTCTTACACTTAGGCAAAATTTTCGAAATTCTCCTTGCTAGGCACCAATACTTAGTAAAAAAAATTATTTTTTTCTTCCTCATGTGCCTAGGCGGACTTCCTTAGCACCTTGGACAAGCATGGCGGACTTCTTTGACATCTTGCCAACCTCTTCCAAGTGGATGGCGGACTTCCAAACCTTTTGGCATGTGCATGGCAGACTTCTTAAGCTCTTGGCACTTCCTTTCAAGTGGATGGCGGACTTCACAACTTCTTGGCATCTTCTCTTTGAGGGTAAGGCAGACTTCAAAGGATCTTAGACGTCCTTCTTTGAACATGGCGGACTTTGGAGGAGGCTAGGACATTGAGGGCAGACTTCATGAGTTCTTGGCACTTTTCCCTTGAGACTGGGCGGACTTCCAAGGATGCTAGACAAGTGCAAGGCGGACTTTCTATGCTCTTTGCCATTTCTCCTTAGTGCTGGGCAGACTTCACAAGCTTCCAGACATTCCTTCCTTCTTCCTCAAGGACCTTCTTCATGGCGAATTTCAGACTTAACCTGATTTCTAATGAATTTCACTCCTTTTGAGTTGATTTTCTGTGATTTTTCCTTCAGATCTAATTAATTTTCCAGAATTTGATGCTTTTAAGTCTGATTTTTCTCACGCTTTTCACTGATTTTTCATGCTTTTTACTTGTTTTCCCAGATTTTTCAATGATTTTTCAATTTTCTCTTTGATTTTCTGAGTGATTTTTTTATTTTTTTGAACTTTTGAGTGGATTTTTGGAATTTGAGACCTTTCCAAATATAGAAACTTTCCAAAAATTGAAACTTTCTAAAAATAGAAAAAGCAAAACCCTAAAAAATAGGGAACCCTGTTTGGTCCAAAAATGCCAAAAATGAAAAAGCGAAAAAGCAAGATTTCCTAAAAAGTAGGAAGTCTCAAAATTGGCCAAATTCACAGGCGATCTTCGTTTCTTGGGCCTTCTGAGCGCTTCCATGACGTCTACGCACTGATTCAAGCATGGATTACTGACTTGGCTCGGGTAACTCTCGGCAAACTGACTTGAAACTCTCAATAAGGTGACCTCACGAAACCGTTGCAAGGAGACAAAACCCTAAAAACAAGCAGACAACTGGGGGTCCTCATTGGCGATGGGGCGATGTGTGAAAAGGTCACAACACGTGGGTCACAGGAGCCAAATGAAGAAACCCAAACTCACTTAAATCTCCACCAAACTGAATGGAAATCTCACCAAATTCGTTCTAAGATAATAACAAGCCCAAAACCACAAATTTCACTTCAAAACATATCCAAAATCTGAATCATTAACCCATAAACCTGTAACTTGAAAGCACATTTGAAGCTCCTGAAATGAACCCTCCAAATTCCTTCCTGATACGGTCTTTCACGCACGGGGAAGGTGTCCCTGTAGAGGTTTTCATCTGAGCAAGTCAAAATCCAAGCCAGAGCCAAGCTCCCAGCCAGTCCCCCATAAAAACTCCAACATCCATACTCAAAATGAGCCACCAAAAGAACTTTTAATTTGTTTTCTCCAGCAACCCTAGTTTGCACTCCAAAACTCCATAAAATTGATTTAAATTAATTTTAAATCTTTTCCCTCCATAGCTTGGGCACCCAAATGAAATATTATAATATTTGGCTTTTTCAAAACAACTTTCAAGTCATTAGACTAGGCGCCCTTGGTCTATTTTTAATTGAGTCCTCATATGTCCCCTTTTTAATTTAACATTATAAAGTCACTTTTTAAAAACACATTTCCCAAAGTGCCTCAAATAATCTCCCAAAGTGACTTAACCCCCTAAATGTGCACATTGACTAGCCTGACCAGGGCCAGCCTGCCAAAATCGGTCAACCCTAGTTGACTTACTATTTTTAGTAAGTTCCAAAAATAGTAATACACCCTGAAACCTAAGCTGGAGAGAGACCAAGATGCTCGAGAAGGCTCACCAACAACTGCAGCGCTGAACCAAACCCCCTACCATAAATAGTACTTACTAAAAATAGTAAGTGTCTCCGAATCATACCCAATTGACGGAAGGTGTCGTGAAATGGGAACATTACATTGTCGTCTTTGCTCTTGGTCCTTGTCAACCCAAGGATCTCGGAGTATGATGTAGTGCCTTGCGATCAGTCTCGATAGTTTGTTGAGAAGATGGTCGACCTTTGGATTCACAGTGAGATTATCCCAAATGATTGCCTAAGGGACCTCTCACCTAAGAGCCTCCCTCCGTATGTGTTTCTTCAACGAAATATCCCACAGGTTTTTGAGATCTTCTGCCAATGCATCTTCTGTTTTCTTGTTTGCTTGTACCGGATATTTGATCAATTGACCCATTACGACGCCATCATTCCCGTCTATATGTTGTGAACAAGAGTTCGTATCAGCAACGGCGCCAAATGTTTACTCTCGAAAGTAACTTGACTGATTGACACTGAATAAACGAGAATAGAAACTTACAGGAACACACATATCAAGTGCTCACGAATGCATATGCACAAAACAAATTGTTAAATAGTATTCTCATTCAATGAATAGTAATAAGTACAGTATACTGAAAGTTTGTGCCGTCTCCGACCACAAGTAAATGATGACATATATAGTTGTCAACATTGGTTGAGAACACCATCCATCAATACCTACCCGGTACAACTAATTCACGGTCCGGAACTTACTCCTAATCACAACACAACAATTACCATTTGCTGCATATAATAATATTTATTTACTTACTTATTTGGCTGACTAAAACAAGATTAATTACTTTCAGCCGACTACATCCTTTTTGTTCAAGTGTTTTGGTCTCTGACATTTTTAGAAGTGTAATGATGGTTCCTCAAAGTTGATGTATGTTATTTTTGAATGTTGTCCTTTGTGACCGTTATTGTCATATTAGTTCTATATTTTGTAGTGTAAATGTTTTTACTTTCTGGGCAGGGGATCTTATAGATAACCCCAATTACTCAATTTAAAAATAAACTACTTATCACTTTTTCCACTATCAGATCAAGCACAGATCAGCTACTATTGATTAATTATGTTAAACTGACATAACAAGAATGCACACAGAAAAGTATTTCACTATCTCTCATGTGCCTTAACCATTATGAGGTCCTTTGTAAGTACACCAAAACACAGGCATGACAAGCAAACCATGGATCAGATGGATGTAGAGGTACGTACCTAAAAGTTCCCAGGTTGCAATGATGTTCTGCTGCATTGACGTTATTCAGATAAAATATCCAAAAGCAAGCCATTTATGTGAATGAAAAGTAAATATGAAAGAACAGCCTTAAGAGGGTTAAAACTTAAAACAGAGAATTCGCTAAATGAGGCAAATCCTGATATATTTGAGAAGAAGAATACAAAGAGACAATCTACAATTAAGTACACATTTAACTGCAGGCAATAGCTTCCATTTTGGAGCTCTCCTTCATCCCCCTCTTTCATTCAAGCTATTAAATAATTAATACCATTTCTTCAACAAACATACTCTTCAAACAAACGGAAATTGTACTCAGTGCCTCTTGGTTACTAGCCCCACTTTCATGACACCACCTACATAAGGGAAATTCCAAAGAGCAAGCAAATTCATGTAAAGAGACCCATAATGATCCAGAAAACCAAAATTCAAACCCAGAAGTTTACTTAAAGATGACATGCAGGAATGGAAACATATAAGGGAAAACCAAAATTGCAACTACACTGCAATTGTAAAATTAGTGGATGTCATGACTCATAATAACACAAATGTGACCAGAAACCTGTTTATGAGAAGTTATAACATACATGTTATTCAATTGTATTCTTAGCAGATATTACGTTTTAGTAGGTAAAATCAGCTGTTAGGCACCATCAATTGTTGCAGAAAAATCAACCACCATATAGCAGCTAGCTCCCCTGATCCATACCATTGTACAAAAAGTGAAAGATAGAATATTCACTTATTAGCTAAACTTTATCATGTTCAAACAAACCTCAACAGTCCTAAGCATGTTTGCTATTGCCATGCAAGAAATGATATACGATGTTAGTTGCAAATAAGCAATGCTCCATTTACATTCCAAGACCATGACTAACAATCAACTACAAAAATCCTAACCATTATCATGATTAAACAATCCTCCACATTCCTAAGCATGTTATTGCCATGCAAGAAAGGACAAGCGATGTGAGTTGCAAATTGCAACGCTCCATTTACATTCCAAGACCATAACTAGCAATCAATTACAAAAATCCTTTCTCATACTGAGATTCTTAAAATAGCACAATAGTAGAAATATATAAACATGACTGCCAAGAAGAATATCACCTTTCTCTGCTTTGCAAGAAAGAGTTGTGACTATTAGAGAAGACCCTGACAGCACACTAGACAGGAGCTATGAGGATGCTAGCTATACAATTACTTTGGTGGAATAATGCATATAAGAATTCTTCCTAGAAAACCTAAATAAAAATATTCAACCGACTGCTTCCTAACTAGAATCTGTGTCTTACAACCAGATCTGCAATAAGTCTCCAACTTAATAAATTGTAATGCAGGACAAGCTAAGTTTATAATGAACATGAGATAGACAACAAAAAGGAACCACAAACTGAAGGGGATTCCAATCACTTTCTTCTTAGTATTGAAAATTTAAATAAATATCTTGTCAAAAGAAATAATGTAAAAGATGCACATAGATCAGTACAGATTTTATTGGACAAGATTTGATACTGTTGTGTCCTTTTCATGATAAAATTCACTCAAAATTATTTCGGAAGCTTAATTCCCCATCTCATTGGCACCTGATTTTCTACATGTCCAATAGAAGCTTTGTATCTACTTTTATCAAGTGACACAATATGTAATGTGTCTATTTCAACCATGAAACCCAAATCTCTCAAGGACAAGAACTTTACATGTTCTATGCATATTACAAAGTCAATTCAGATTGAGTATACAAGATCATCATAAACCACCAAAAAGGTTACATCTGAATCAACTGACCTTACAAGCCAGCCACTGCCTGCTAAGTAGGGGATATTTTCATTGCTTCTAGACTGTTTTGACAAATTTATGATGACATTGATGTGATGATAAAAGTGAGAAAGATAAAGCATGAAAAATATGAGTCTCTATTATAAATCAGTTTATCATGCAATTTATTAAAATAAATAGACTGCCTAAATCACAGAGGAATGATAACGAATTGGAAAAGACATCAAAAGAAAGGAAACCACCTGTCGCAATATGGTGCCAAACTGGCGCATTAGCTCTGCCATTCTCTTTGTACGTGCAGCCTCTCGGCAAGATGCTTCATGTTGCTTCCTGTTGCTCAGACCAATTCTCTCCCTCTCTTTGTCCCTTATAGCTAAATCAGACCTAGATTGTTGGAACTTATCCTTACTAGATAAGATGTGTAAACGAGCCACCTCATTTACTTTCTGCTCTAACTGTCAGTGACACAACATATCAGTATACAAACGCCAACATAGAACTCTATATCTCACACTTCAGAAAATTATCACCAAGTATTAACTGAAAAATCCAAGCTTATAACAATATATCAGAAACTAACAAAACACAGTCGTCAAACCAGTAAATAAATATATCTGTAGTTACTACCAGAGACATATTTACTATATTGCTAAACCAATTTACTACCATTGAACGGATTTCAGAACTTTCAATAAAGTGTTGTAAGATAGTCAACACTACTAGTGATCCTCATCTTTCTTATCAGATACAGTTTATTTGTATCATAAAAATAAATATCAGTTAGTTTTAGAATCTTTAAAAAGCATATTCAAAGGACTCATGCAGTAACATATTTTGACAATGTTGTTTAGATGCTGTAAAAAAATTTATCATAAAGAGATGACAATACAGCACAAAAGAACTAGTAAGAAAAGCCCATCAGTTGGGGAATGTCATGAGTATGGTCATTGGTTGACATGAGATGTGGATACGGAGAAAAGGATATCATTTTGAAATAGGGTAGGGTAGTGTTTGAATAAGGGTACCAATACATTACATTTAAGTATAGTCACCATGAGATACAGGTATGGGGACAGGTGTCCTGTCCTTTTACTTGAGTCTTCTAATGATGAGCCATGAGAAATAAATGATTATAATGTTTAATGTTTAGCATATCATTCCCTTCCATTACCTTCAGTGGATGGAGTACGTGTAAAAAAATTTAAGTTATAGGTGCAGACAATTTATTTTGTGGTGTTGTTACATATAATGCACTTCTTACATGTATCATATCAGTTGCACGATAGGCATGTAATTATGACTGTAGTTGTCTCTTTGCAAATATTTATTGTTCAATCCAATCTTCGCAGTCGTCTAACCCCATTTGTGCACATTATTATAACCTCTTTTCTTTCCTTTTTTGTAACAAGCACAAAATTATTCTTCCATCATCTGCAATTATTAATTTGGAATTACTAGCTCGGATGACTTTTTGAGTTGAGATCAATCTAACAAGGGTGCCACCTGTATAATTATTTTGGTTTCATTTCTTTGTCTTTTATAAAAGGACTGGGAAATGTATCAAATAGCAAAGTTTGTTGCCAATCTCTAGTTATACGCCTCAAGTTAGCCATGGAAACAACAAAATACTGGTTCAAGGGAGTAGAATTGAAGCTAATACTGGAAGCATACAAGTAAATCATGAAATGCTTCCCACTATTATTAAAGACTTCTTGAGTTGAAAGACCATTAAATTCCTTTTTCAAGGTCCAATTGGATAATAAATGCAGCATGAAAAAACAAAATGGCATTGATGCTAAGGTAGTTCTACATCCTAAATTTCCTACCATTTAGATATAATATAATGTCAGACTATACTTTGTACACAAGCATTTACTATTTATGTTGATGATGTAATAACCTGACATTAGTTTGGGGGATGGCCCCGCAGTGCAACGGCAAGTTGCAAGCAGCAGCTTCCCTGCTATCTTGAGTTTGAATCCCACCACTGGAAGGTGGGACAAACTATCGCTGGCCAAAGAATCAAGGGAATGTTGGACGATGCACAGTTGATGGAGTAAAGCCTGTGCAAGGGTGGCAATGATCGACGCACAGAGGAGAGATCGACGCACAGAGGAGAGAGCGAGTGGCGGATGGCGTGCGCTACTGCGGGGTCCAGGAGATGGAGGAATCCATGGTGAGGTGAAGCTAGCAGGGGTATTCAAACAAAGGTTTGGCGTCGAGTCCTATAGGGAGCTTGGCGGGAATGCAGGCAGGCAAAGCAGACAGAAGGATTGGCGTCGAGTCCTGCAAGGAGCTTGGCGGGAATGCAGGCAAGCGCAGCAGATGGAGGAATGGCGTTGGGGCTTGCAGGGAGCTTGGTGGGAATGCAGGCAGGCGTAGGAATATGAATGGCGGGGATGAGGTCCCCCGAATGTGGCCTCACTGGTTAATAGCTCCAATCAAAAGCGACCGGTGCTACCCCTTAGCAGCGATTTACTGAACAATCGGATGCGGTATCAAATACGGATACAGCCATTTTTTAAGACCCCCAATATGGATACAATCAGATACAACATTCATAAAAATTGCATACACATATATTTTCTAAGTTAATAGAGGAGATTTTCATTACTTTAGAAGCAAATATGTAAATGTAAACAAATCTGATCAGGACAAGATCCTAAGACTAAGAATAAACTAAGAAGGTCTGAGATTTTGAATAATAAATTCTAAGACGAATGCGAATTTTTGAGTTCTTCCTTTTATTGCAAAATGTACTGAATGCAGAACATTAATGATTTCGATGTCTGCATATTACGATTGGGATCATCTTTTATATGTTAGGAGACCCGCCTCCAAGGGATGCGTCTCTTGAGAGGACATGTCTCCACATGTGGAGACACGTCCACTCAAGGGACGTGTCCCTTAGGGCGCAGGTCCCTCTCACAGCCGATGATAACTCGGTTTAAACATTCATCGCTTAATACAAGAATGAAAAACCCTTACGCATGGCGGATGAATATAAGAATCCCGAAATTTAATCAACGCGAATTCAGAACATCAAATAAATAATTACGATTTTATACAGGCATTATAAAATTCGATCATCATACTTATTTCTGGAAATATAACATGAAGAGTTTAGATCTTATATAAGCGATGATGACGCTTTATAGCAATCATCGCTTATATCTGACCTAAGCTACAATTCATCAACACTCCCTCTTAGCTAGGGAAGATATTTCAAATCAAATAAGTGGAGATATCACCTTTACACGTGATATCGAAGATATAATATGTTTTCTCAAAGTTTGTCAAGTCACATGACATTCTTCATAACACATCTTTATTATGGTATGTGCACTGACATCAAGTCACATGATGTCTACCATAATTCATGGCATATCCATGGATATAAATATCCGCCATGATTATCTCTTAAGGATTACAATGATCTTCAAATGATATCAAGTCCCATGATATCCATCAAAGTGTCCAAGAGATACTATCATGGCATGTCCACAGATATCAAGTCACATGATATATATCATGATAGTTTATCATTGTAGAGTCGTCACTTTACAATGTCAAATACAAATGTTCATTATTAGAAAGATCGTCACCTTTCAATAATGTACATAGGGGGAGTAGGCCCATAAAGTCATGGAGTCACACACATGACAAAAGAGTTTACACATTTAAACATCTTTATATATTAGTACAATTTGATAAACAATTTGAATCTCAAACATAAATAACAAATTACATTTCAACCATACCACGTTTCTTCCTGAAGTGCTCTACCTTGATTCGGGAGAGAGGCTTGGTGAGAATGTCTGCAGTTTGATCATTTGTACTAATATACTCCAACTGAATCACTTTCCTTTCCACTATATCTCTTACATAATGATAGGGGATATCAATGTGCTTAGATCTATCATGAAAGACAGGATTTACAGAGAGTTTGATGCAACTCTGATTATCACAATGAATAATTGTAGGATTCAAGGGCTCACCAAAGAGTCCCACAAGCAATTTACGAAGCCAAACTGCTTCTCTTGCTCCCATTGAGGTTGCAATGTATTCAGCTTCTGTTGAGCTCTGTGCAACTAAAGATTGTTTTATGCAAATCCAGGAGATCATAGCTGATCCTAAACTGAAGCAACATCCTGATGTGCTTTTCCGATCAGTTATACTTCCAGCCCAATCTGAATCAGAGTACCCATGTAGATCTAGTTGATCATTCTTGTAAAGAAGACCAAATCCAATAGTGCCTTGAAGATATCTCAAAATATGTTTTACAACCATTAAGTGAATTTCCTTTGGGTCACACATGAACTGGCTGAGAAATATCTACTGCGATAGCAAATATCGTATGGTGTTAAACTAGATACATCAAGGATCCAATCATCCTGCCCTCAGAAGGGTTGGATCCGCGACACTTGGATTCTGCATCGCAGCCTTCTTTTAATTTGTGAAGGGTTGGAGCCTATAGGTGCAGACATCGGCCCACAGCTCAACATTCCAAATCTTTTCAGACATCAATAGTATATACTTTGGTTTAGTATAATGCCCCTACTGCTTTCATACTTCTAAACCTAGGAAGTAGTGTAGAATGCCTAAGTCTTTCATGTCAAATTCAGAAATTAGATCCTGCTTCCCTTGAGCAATGAGGTGATCTTCTCCTGTTATCAGCAGGTCATCAACATATAAAATAATTATTAGCATATCACCTTTGATTACCTGGAAGTAGAGATTGGAGTCGGCCTCATTTTTGGAAAATCCTAATCCCAAGAGATAGCTGTCAATTCTTTCATACCAGACCCTGGGAGCCTGTTTAAGTCCATAAAGAGCTTTCTTCAGTCTGCATACATGTGTGTCAGGTTTATGTATCACAAAACCTTCAAAGGTTCCAGAGTAGGATTCTCCTCTTTCATCGGTTCCATTCAGAAGGCAGTTTCACATCCATTTGATGATCAAATTTTACTGTACGGGATAATTAATCGCCTCACCGATGTGTAACTTTTAAATGTGTGCAAATGTTTCTTCAGAATCACTGCCTTCCTTTTGAGAAAAACCTCTGCCAAGCAAAACGCTTTATATTTTTCTAATGGCCATCAACAAGATGCTTGATTTTGAAGAGCCATTTGGAAGAGACAACAGATTTCCCTTTTGGTCTAGGCACTATATCCCATACATCATTCTTTAGAATAGACTGATATTCCTCTGTCATTGCATCCTTCCATGCTTGATGTTGGAGGGCTTCTGTAACACTGTCAGGTTCTGAGTTTAAGATGTTTATTAGAGCAACATAGCCACAGAAACGTTTGGGTCTTTTACTCTCCCTGAACGTTCCTTTGGGTGCTGCATGAACCTCAGCTTCTTTGAGCATCTTCCTGGCCCAAAGTGGTCTCTTTCTGTTATTGTCATTTGAATTCTCACTTGATGGGAGTTCATGTGACATTTCCTCATAATGCTCCCTCTGAATCTCAGAATCAGGTTCCATCTCAGGTACTCTAGGGGAAAGGGTTTCTATCTCAGAGGAGCTTCTTGCCCTTTTGAATGCAATGTCTTCTTCAAAGATGACATCTCGACTCAACTCAATTTGATTATGCCCGGGAATGTAAATCCTGTATGCTTTGGAATTTTCACTATAACCCATAAACACCCCCTTCTTTCCAGAAGGTTCTAGTTTGGATCTCTTCTCTTTAGGTACATGAATATAGACAGGACAGCCAAAGATCCTAAAATGACTGATATCAGGTTTCACGCCGGTAAAGGCTTCTTCAGGAGTTTTGTTATCAAGATGGGAATGAGGACATCTATTTTGAATATAGACAGCAGTCCTAGATGCTTCTGCCCAGAAAGAAGTATCAATGTTTTGGTCAAGTAGCATTGCTTTAACAGCTTCTACAATGGTTCTATTTTTCCTTTCAGCAACCCCATTTTGTTGGGGATTGTAGGCAACTGTGAACTCCCTCTTAATTCCAGCTTCTAGGCAAAATTCCTTAAAAATCTCAGAGGTGTATTCTTTCCCATTGTTTGTCCTTAAGGTTTTTATTTTCTTTTCGCAGAAATTTTCAGAAAGGGCTTTGAACTCTTTGAACTTTTTGAGGATTTCTATTGATTCTTTACACTTAAGGAAATAGATCCAGGTTTTCCTAGAGAAGTCATCTACAAATATGACATAGTAAAGAAATCCTGCCTTAGAGGGTACAAAAATGGGTCCACATAAGTCTGAGTGAACCAGATCTAACACATTAAGAGTTTTGCTCAAACTAGAGGGAAAGGATCCCTTTGAATTCTTCCCTAAGGCACAACCTTTGCAAGTTCCTTCATGAGATGGTTTTAACTTAGGTAAGCTTGTTACAAGTTTTTCCACAGAAGGTAGGGCACGGAAATGAAGGTGACCTAATCTTCTATGCCAAATCTCATTTGAATCAAAGGTGTCAAGGGTAAGGGCTTGATTAACTTCAGTGCATAGTTTATAAAGGTACCCTTGTCTTACGCCTATGGTTAGGGCTTTCTTGATAGTTGAGTTTTTAGGCCAAGCAAGAACTTTTCCATCTATAAAGGTAACTCTATAACCATTGTCTTCAAGGGCAGAGATGGATATAAGATTCCTCTTTATTCCAGGTACAAACAAGACTTCAGTGAGTTGAAGAGAAAGCCCAGATTTCAACTTGATGGAGCAAGTTCCAACCCCTCTTACAAGGTGTGCTGAATCATCCCCGATGGTTACTTCTTCATCAATCCTTTCGGTCAAAGTATCTAAGTGTTCTCTGAATCCTGTGATATGTCTAGAGGCACCACTGTCAATCACCCAGTTGAGAGTGAGGTCGGATACTTGACTAGATAGGGCTGAATAGAACACAAAGTTCTCAGGTTCATGATCTGAATTTGACTTTCCTACTTTAGCAAAGGAAGTTTGTTGTTTAGTCCTATCAGGGCACTTCATTGCATAGTGACCATATTGATCACATCTAAAGCATTGTACTTGAGAGATATATTTCTTCTTATGAGGTCCCTTTCCATTGGAATTTCTCTTTCTTTTGGAAGACCCTTTCTTGAAGGATTTTTTCTTACTCTGTTTATTAGATGTTGAGTTAAGTGCAAGAATGTCTTCATCTATGTTCTTTTGTTTATTCTCTTTAGAGGAGAGTCTGGATTCTTCTTGAAGACAGTCAGATCTTAGCCTATCAAACTTAGGGAGTTTAGATCTTGCACTTACACCTTGAACAAAGGACTCCAAGAGTTTGGAAGACCTCCTAGAGCAATCAGAGTTAACTCTTTGCTGTCAATCTGATATCCAATGGTGGATAATTGATCCCTCAGTTCAATAATCCTCATGAAGTATGCATTAATGGACTCTCCTTTGTTTATTTGAACATTGTTGATTTGCCTTTTCAAAGCAAGAGTCCTACAGGTGTTGTTGATCTCATAGGTACTCTCAAGAGATTTGAACATGTGGTAGGCAGTTTCATGTTTAGCTAGGATGGGCACTATGTGATCCCTAACTGCATCTACTAGGATTTTCATGGCCTTTTCATTGTTTTCCACCCATTGAGTTTTCTCAGGTTCAGACTTAGGTTCCTCCAAATTTTCTCTCACAAGTGAGTCTAGCTTATGTTCCTTAAGGATCATCATGATTCTAAATTTCCATGATGTGAAATTGTCTACTCCTGCAAGGCGATCTTCAAATCTGATCACACTTGACATTATGAAGAATGTGAGTAAATTCATTTTTTTTTTTTAAATATGAATTTTCTAGAGCAAACTGATATTAGATTTGTGTAGGATTCGTACAACGTGGCTCTGATACCATGTAAATGTAAACAAATCTGATCAGGACAAGATCCTAAGACTAAGAATAAACTAAGAAGGTCTGAGATTCTGAATAATAAATTCTAAGACAAATGCGAATTTTTGAGTTCTTCCTTTTATTGCAAAATGTACTGAATGCAGAACATTAATGATTTCGATGACTGCATATTACGATTGGGATCATCTTTTATATGTTAGGAGACCCGCCTCCAAGGGATGCGTCTCTTGAGAGGACATGTTTCCACATGTGGAGACACATCCGCTCAAGGGACGTGTCCCTTAGGGCGCGGGTCCCTCTCACAACCGATGATAACTCGGTTTAAACATTCATCGCTTAATACAAGAATGAAAAACCCTTACGCATGGCGGATGAATATAAGAATCCCGAAATTTAATCAACGCGAATTCAGAACATCAAACAAATAATTATGATTTTATATAGGCATTATAAAATTCGATCACCATACTTATTTCTGGAAATATAACATGAAGAGTTTAGATCTTATATAAGCGATGATGATGCTTTATAGCAATCATCGCTTATATCTGACCTAAGCTACAATTCATCAACAAAATAAGTAAATACAAATCAAAATAATATTTAAATTTTAATATTAATAATAAAGTAAAGAATAAACAATAAAATATATATTAATAAATTTTATTTATATTTAAAGAATAAATTTTAATTCTTTTTTAAACCTCTAACATTTAAACAACTAACAACAAAAGCAGCCATAAAGTTGAACAGCATTCTAAAGAAGTTTCTACGGGAAGGTCACAATGAGGCACACAAAATCCCCCCATTAAGCTGGGATCTAGTACGGAGATCACAGGCAGAAGGTGGAGCAGGTATAAGGGACCTCAAAGCACAAAATATGGCCCTGGGAGCTAAATTAGTCTGGAAAATGTACCAAAACCCAGACCTTTTATGGTGCAGAGTTATGCAAAAGAAATATCTTGATAGTACAGACAGAGAAAGAATTCTAATTGCAGCAAACCCCAAAGAGGGGTCCCATATATGGAAATTCATTTTGAACAACAGACACATAAAAACCAATCATCTTACTTGGCAGGTCAACAACGGTAAAAAGGCAGATTTCTGGAAAGACTCCTGGGGTGGGAATAAACCTCTCATAGAATATCTGGAACTAAGAGATCATATTCCTCACATAAGCAATCTCATAGGTAACAAGGTTTGAGATTATATGAGCAATGAGGAAGAAGGGGAGGCTAAGTGGAAGGACCTTCAAATTGCCACAAATGATGAGGTATTCAAAGCAAAACTAGCAGATATCCTGAAGGAAAGAAAGATAACCCTAAACAAACAAGATGATAGGATAATAAGGTGTGGTGCTAAGTCAGGAAACTATTCAGTCAAGCTGGGTTATCAGATTCAAATGGTTGAAAGAGATCAAACATGGCCCCAAAAGCTGTGTTGGCAACACGGTGTTCTGCCAAAAGCAGGTGCTTTTGCCTGGACCGCATTAGATGGGAGAATTCTAACAGGAGAGAGGCTCAGAGCAATAGGTTTCGAAGGCCCAAGCCACTGTGTATTGTGCAAAGAAAACAGTGAAGATGCAGATCACCCTCTCTTGAACCGCCCTTATGCAGAACAGTGCTAGGAGTGGCTACATAATCAATTAAATTGGTCGACACCAAGAAACAATAATCTTTTGGACACTTTCACAAGCTGGCCAAACCTAAAGAAGGAAGCTTTCTGGGGCCAAATTTGGACGGTTGCTCCTTCAGCCTTAATTTGGAATATATGGAAAGAAAGAAATAGCATAGCAGCATAAATCGTTTGGGGAATAAATCGGCAAACCAAAAGTTCAGGATTTTTTGAAAAAAAGGGGAAAAAATCGGATTTACAAAAAAACATAAAAAATTGAAAAAAAATAGTCAGAAGCTACTTTTAAAAAGAATTTAATGGCATTTCCATAGCATACAGACATTGAGAGCAAATAAAATACAGAGTTCAATCCATGAATTAGAGAAAATAGATTTTTGTTGGTTATATTCATATCGCTGATTACATTGCACAAGACATACTACAACTGCATAAATATCAGATGGTGACAGTTGTTGATGCTACCACATTTTTCATACATGTCTACCAAAGCATTTTATCAAACAGTTCACTGCCTTGCTGCTATGGCTAAAACCCTAAAACAGGTGCTTTTGAACAAGTCATGGATGCTTGGAAAAGATCTATCAAAGCATAATAGTATAATAGTATAGATTAGCAGGTGACCATTTCGGGGTCGCTCTCGAAGAAATGTGGTCTCATTGGTGATGGAATGCCATGACAATCCATAGCAATTTGTTTGTCATGGCATTCATTATGGCATTCCATCACCATGAGACTACATTTCTTTGAAGCATTTTTTCAAATAGTTCACTTCACCTTCTATGCTACCACATTTTCATACATGTCTACCAAAGCATTTTATCAAACAGTTCACTGCCTGCTGCTGCTAAAACCCTAAAACAAGCTTTTTGAACAAGCTATGGATGCTTGGAAGATCTATCAAAGCATACAATAGCAAGCAAAAGCATAGACAGTGAACTGTTCTCAAAAATGCCTCAAAAGAAATGTGTGGTCTCATGGTGGAAATGCCATGACAATCCATAGCAATTTGCTTGTCATACATTCGCTATGGCATTCCATCACCATGAGACCACCTTGGTTTACTCTTTTTTCAAATAGTTCACTACCTTTCTATGCTACCACATTTTTCATACATGTCTACCAATGCATTTTATCAAACAGTTCAATGCCTTCTTGTGCGAAAATCAGCTTGATTTCCTTTTTTCCAGATTTTAAACACGTTTTTTTGGCGAATTTGCAGTTTGAAACCAAAAAAAAATCATTGACCAAAAAGTCAACCAAAAAGTCAACGATTTTTTGAAAAAATGGGGAAAAAATCGTCCAGGCTGCAGATTTATTAAAAATCGCGATTAATCGGGTTTTATTGCAGATTTATGCTTCATTGAGAAATAGACATATTTTCCAAGAAAAAAGCAAAGGATCTATTATCAGATATCGAAAGATGCATCTCAAAATGGCTGAATACAAAAATCAAAACACATAGACAAAATTTACAGTGTGGGATGGAGAAGTAATGAAAAATTGGAATCGGCTGAAGGTACCACCTTTCTATCAATTTGCCCCAGATTCCAAGGAGAAAAGAGCAAAAGCCAAGTGGTGTCGCCCACCCAAGGGGGTGCTCAAATTAAATACGGATGGTGCCTCAAGAGGCAACCCAAGTGAATCAGGAATTGGTTGTAGCCTTAGAGATGAGCGGGGTCAAATAGTGGAAGCCCTATCTGCAAAAATTCAACCAGGAACAAACTACACAGCAGAAATGGAAGCAATCTTAAAGGGTCTTCAGATATGTAAGGAAAAAGGGTATAAAAACATATTAGTGGAATGTGACTCAAATGCAACCATCAACGCCAGCATAAAGGGGCAAAGTGGAGATTGGAATGCCCAGCCCAGAATTCATAAAATAAAAGAATTAATGGCAGAAACACAGGTAA
>VDFB02248581.1:0-21183 GCA_007258455.2 Sequoia sempervirens | reverse complement strand
AGAGAGAGAGATCATTAGGAGGGGGGAGGGAGAGGGGAAGAAGTGGAGAGAGAGAGAGAGAGTTCATTAGGAGTGGGGAGGGAGAGGGAAAGAGGGAAAGAAATGGAGAGAGAGAGAGGCAAAGGGAGAGGGAGAGAGAGAGAGAGAGAGGGAGAGGGGTAGAGAGATAATATTTAAATATCTTATATATTAGTAATATATATATTAACTAAAATATAGAAATAATATTTAAATATATTATACATAATAATATAATATATTATATATTCTATAGTTTTGTATGAGATTATATATTAAATTATAAATAGTATTGTATATTCTAAACTAGATATATTAACATAAACTATAAACTATAAACTATTTAAAAATCATATATAAACCAAATTGTATATTCTAAACTAAATATATTAAAATAAATTATAAACTACAAATGAGATATATTGCATATGTTAAATCATATGTTATAAAGTCTTGACATTTTTTAAAATTCTATGTAAACAAATCGGATATCGGATATCCGATTCAAATCAGATATCTGATTTAAATCCGATATCCGATATGTCTGACACAAAATTCATTACCTAGGGAATAGGCTCAGGTTTGCTTTGGTATTTGGTTAAGAGATTCCAATCCTAAAAAGTCAACACAAAAAGCGTGTTTAACAGCTTACCTTATTTTTCCGGACTTCGCCCATGTGGCTGACGACTTTATTTTTAGCCAAAATTGATAAAATGAAAAGGGTTTGCAGATGAGATTCTCAACTTTTTGCCAATATAAATTATGTTTTTATTTGAATTTAATAGATAATTATTATTCATTTTCTATTAGAATTATGACTAAAGTCCCGATTGATAGGTTGGATTGTAAAACATCTATAACTTTCAAACGTATCATATTTTTGAATCAAACATGGTCACATTCTATGCTTCACATACTATAGGATTAAAAAGAAAAAATTGAATTTCATGAAGTTTTGACCAAGTTAAGGTGGTTAGACATATCGAAGTTTTTTATATTTTTAAAAAGTTGTAATAAAAATTCATAATTAATTATTTACTTAGAAAAAAATTACAAAAAATATGCATTACATCCAAACATGAGTCCTCTACTTATATCTAAAATCTCATAAAAAAATATTATCATTTTATTATGGTTAGGGTGGTCAGACAGACACCTACTTCTTATTTTTTTTCCTGAAATTTAAGTAATATTGCATTGAAATTTCAAATTTTCACCAAATAGATTTTGTTTAAAAATAAACCTAGTAGTTTAGAAACTACATTCAATTTTCCACAGATTCTATTCTTACATGTTTTTGAAATAATATAGATAACTTATTCAAATTTTTACGTCAAGTTGTCTAACTCTATTTTTTTTGAATTTTCATTGCCACTTAAGGGCCTGTTTGGCCCATCATGATCCTGCACATACCCCTAAGCTATTAGTTTGCACTCACTCTAAGTTAGCAAAAATCTAGGTTTTCCACTAGGTGAGTCTTCCAATAAAGTGGCTTAGTGAGAAAGTCATGCCTATGTATCATCTCTCATTATACTAACCATACCAAAGATATCCCTCTAATAACTTCAATAAGGCACCACAAAACGAAATGAAACAAAGGGGTGGAAAATGAGAGAATCATATTAAGCTCCCATACTATATCAAATCTATCTTCCTGACAACTTCAATAAGGCACCACAATGCAAGGTAAGGCTCCATAGGCAAGCAAGGTGTGTTATGCTAGGTGGCCTTGAATTAGGATTTCAAGCTTCACAAGGTCAACAAGTTGTATTATGCCAAATAGTTATGAACATTATGTATAGGTTTTTGTTCAAGGGGATCTTGCTTTGTTCATGCAAGGTCTTCTTCTTAGGGAACATCATTGTATAAATACCTTGTATAAATATACGTAATTTTCTAATTTCTTAAAAATTAAACATCAAAGCCAAAAATTGCAAATTTGAATCATAAAAAATGTCACCAAAATATATTAAAAAATGGGGTCCTAAACTTAAGGAGGACCCATTCACCTTCAGGCGAACGGGTCCTAAGTCCTAAGCCTAGGACACACATTTTCCAATTGTGTAATTTGATGTTTGCAATTTTTCAATGTAGGTTCCCCTTTTAGGAATGAAATTAATTAGGATTTTAAATACATAATTAGGTAAATTAGAGGCTTAATTAAGTCCAATTAGTTAAGGGGAAAACATAGTGTGGAAATGTAAAGGTATACATTTTCTAACACTACAGAAAATATTTGTTTTTCCTAGGATGGATGTCTTATTATAAAATGAATTACTTAATGCAATTTCAATTGGACCTTATTCTCTAATTGTAAAATCAAGTGAAGTATATCTATAAACCATATATTTTCATCATTCAAGTATTGAGCTGCTTAGAATTTTATAACTATATATTAAACATCAATTGATAATATTCATGACTTTGTCACTTTTAGATGCCATAAATGTAAAGAATACATGGTTAGAAATTCATTTAAATTATTCCCTACATGATATTAATTTTTGGAGTGTTAGTAGACAATATTATCCTTGTGCTTTTATACCCATTGGTTGAAGTAGGGATGTAAGTTAGTTGTATAGATTTCTTCTTTGTGTGCTTTACTACACTAAACAACCACAAAGTTAAGAAGATCTTATCTTTAAAATTATGTTAGGTTTTAGTTCTATGAGAAAAGAGTAAATGAGATAAAATTACTATAAGAAAATAGTTATGTAAAGGAAACGAGTGGCAAAATGGTTATTATGTGCCTACCATGGTTATCCATTCTTTAATTGTTTGAAGACAAACTATTTTATAGTAACTTGTTGATGGAAAGTAAGTTCTATGTTCCAACACCTTGCAATCTCATTGCTCTATTGTAATGGATAAACATTAGACAAAATATAAACTGTGCTAGATGGTTGTGTCACCAAACTACTATTCTAGGTGGGAATCTAGTGGATTGTGTTGTAAACCCAAACTGCTTACTTGTGTTTAGGTTCTTAGAGGAACACTTTCTCAGTTTTATTAGTCATTCTTCCTCCTTTCTATAACATATTGAACTTTTATTTTTGGCCAACGGAGATGGAAGTTATGATTATTTTTTAAACTTTTCCCTTTTTGCTACAATCAATAGATTAAAAGTTGTGAATTGATTTAGATGTACGTTTATAAATTTAATGATTAATATCATTATTTAAGAGTATTATATTATGAATATGGCCAAGTTACTTATTAATTTTCATTGGATTCTAAGGAAGATTTCTAGGCTTGATAATTAAAGACCTTTGATTCCTATATCACCTACTAGTGAGTGGGTTTAGGGAACATATTGGATGTGGAGTAGCCACCTTGGAATACTATTCAATAAATGTTATTTCCTTGGAATCATGTTACTAGAACTAATGTTAGTATGATATTTATTTACTAGATATTGTTTATCCATCTTGTATAATGTCAAGCTATTGTAATGAGATGATCAAGCATTTTACGTTATATATATTAAATGCCATTGATTTGTATTCATAAGTGTGTTGCTTGGTTGAGTTATGTTCTCTTCCATAATTTGTGTATCAAATGGACATATGCTTAGATATATGATGCATGAGTATATAGGCATGATAGGTCATTATTGATTCACATAGTGAACTAGATTCTATCATGAATGTTGCCACATACTACTAGATCCTTTGTGATGGGTCAGACTTCTCTAGTGGAGTTGCACGGTGAAGCTAATTCTTTGTGGTAGGGTGGATATCACCTTGATTATGCTCTCCCTTTCTTCCACTTCAAGTTATAGAAGAAAATGGTATAGATTTTATAATGCAAACGGTGATATATTGTTTATTTTATGTCTTATTTATTTAGATGAGTAAATGACTCTCACTCGAATAGTTATATTTTTCATTTTCAATAAGACATCTTTGATTTTTTTTGAAAGAGCAAGGTTGTTATAAGTAAATTGGTTGCATATGTTATCAACCTGATTTCAAATTGTATGTACTAATAGTTGTAACTTATTATGATCCTATTTTTATACTTATGCAAAGGTATTGTAAATGGACTTGTGATAATGGTAATAGTTGTAAATTCATTCTATATGTTAGAAAATGAAAGGTCAACTACTTGAATCCTTTAGATTGGATGTACATTAGCTTCATATAAATTTTCCTTCCTAATCACTTGTTATTAGACAATTAATATAGTAATTTTGTGATTAAAATAATATAATTAAATGGGATGTGACATCCTTCCCCCCTAAGGATAGTCATGTATCGATGAATATATGATATAAAAGTGATCATCACAATGTCAAGTATTCAAAATCAACTCTATTTTACATCATTTAAAAAAATGAAAGATGCATACCTTTTCCTGTCATACCTTTGTAGCTTTCTAAAAGGATGATTAAGTTATATATTAAAATAAATTCTAAAGTACACTTAAATAAGAATCAAATAATTTTGTGAAAACCTGATTATGTTGTGATATGAATGTACTCTTCTTAGTTTCTTGAGGAATAGTTAACACATTATCTATTGCCTTATTTTTATTTGACCCTCAAGAAGAAGACACAACTCCAAAATTGGAAAGATGTGAGGATGAGGCAAAATCCCCATACTGGGAACATGTTTGTTGATAACCTTGCAGTGTAGTACAAAAATAAGCAAAACAAGGATATGTCATTGAGGACACTTGTTCCCTCAATGTTGGTTGCAGGCTTCACACGAACATTCTCTAAATGTCATGATCAGGTAGGGCATAGGGAATTGTGAAGAGATAGATTGATAATGAGAAATAAAATTAGTTAAATTCTCATTGGGTTACTTCTTACAATGGACAAGATCAATAATAGTGACCTTGGATCCAATGTTTGATTGAAATTGCTGCAAGAACCGATTCATGAGTTGATCAAAAGAAAAGATAGAATTATTAGGAAATGAGAAAAACCATTCCAACACGGTCTCCTTAAGGGATCATGGGGCATAGGAGCATTTAGAACATGTTCATAGCAAGAGGGTTGTGATGATAGTGAGTAAGCATGGATTGTGTAGTAAAATTGGTTAGATTAGCAAGTTGAGACTGTATTTGACCCATATTTTTCAACAAGGTGTTCAAAATGGGATTGATGGTAGGGGAGGTGAATTAGCCATTATGAAAAAAGTTTGCATTGTGGAATTTTGAGGTGCATAACTAGGTGGAGGAGGGATGATATACCCCAAAGGATTTTGAGACACATTAATTTCAAGAGTAATTGATGACACATACACAACGTTTGTATTATTAGTAGAAGATATAGGAGCTATAGTAGGATTAGTATCTACCATGTGCATAGAAACCCCAAGCATAAAAACATTCAACTAGTTATCAGTGACATCTAATTAAGCATCATGAAGTTGATTCAAAACTCATGTACATGAAGATACATGATTCTTGACTATGTTTGTTAACAAACAAAGCAACTCAAGGCCCTTACGATCTAAGATGAGCAAGTCTCTTATATTATCAACAATCGAGGCAACTTGATTAAATGGGTTGTCACAATTAAGGAAATTCTTAAATTGCTTCAAATTCTCCTCCAAATACTAAAATTTCTCAAAGGAGACCCTAAAAAAAACCTTATGATCTATAGGAGGAGGAGACCCAAGAGGAGAATTTTTTTGAGAATTTGGTTGAGAGTTTGAAGTAGAATAATTTTGTAAGACTAGCTGAGAACCAAAAAGATCAGGATTTTTAGAGAACATTGGGCTAGGTCTAGTGGGACTATATCGATTTGGAGGTATGCTAGCTATCGAGTTTCATCTAACTATGTATCCAAAAGTTGTAGATTGGATTGTAAATCTCATAGAAGAGTCACAACACAACCTTGTAATCTCTAGAAAAGAAGAGAAGAGAATGCAATTGAAAACAAAAAGTTTTGAAAGTTTTAAATATTTCTTTGATAAAGATTTGGAAAAGGAAAGTTCACATTAGGTTCACCAAAATGTAGAGTATGAAAAATGAATTGCCATGAAGGATAATTAAATTCTTTGAGGATTCAAGTTTCAACCAGGCTCCACTCAAGTAATACTTCCAGTAACTACAACCTTCAAGTTTACCCACTAATGAATTGAATGTGTGCTTTAAAAGAGCACATATATTTTCTAAACTCTTTAGAATTTAGAAACTACAAATACAAAGCACAGAGGTTTCTTAGAAACCTTGACAAGCTTTCAATCCAAGATGACTGTGTAACTATCAGAAGACAGTGCATCTCGATAGTGTCCTGTATTAACATATAACATATAAGTTGCTAAAAAGAAATAAGGAATTTTTTGTACAATATTCTAGATATTAAAGACTATGTTAAAATAATAATACACAATGAGTATGGAATTGAACCGTCAATTTTTGGAGGGCTATGTACTCTTGCTCTCTTAAGGTTTTTCACCTAAAAGGAGAGAGATAGACCCAAAAACTGAACTAATGTATGTATGATGGAATTATGCCTAAATGAAATGATCTAAATGCAGAAAAATGATAAAATTGCTTGATTAGTTATGCAAAACCTAAGAAAAATGAAATGTTTCAAAACACAGTGTGATATGCAAAAATGAACTAGAAACGTGCACAAATGAAAACAAAATTGAATGAGATTGAACAGAGTGCACCTGGAGATGAAATGTTGATGCTAGAAGGTTCTGGAATTTGAAAAAAATCATTATTGATGACTAGTGGGACTCATTTGCTGGCTGATGGCGAATCAATCCTACTTCTGGTAAACTTTAGTGAAACTGGTTTTTGACTATCAGGAATTGAAATATGATGAAAAAAACCTTTCCAACCTGGTAGTGGGACTCATTCACAACTGATGGAAATTCAGTCCTCCAAAAATATGCAAATTCAGGAGTCAACTCTGTGGGTCCAGATCTGCACTTGTCTTCTTATCAGGTTGACATAACCAAATTTGCAAAAAAATAGGCTGAATGTTATCTCCAAGCTTGAATTAGGGTTTTGTTGACTTGAATATCTTTGATGACTTATTGACCACTTTTCAACACCTATTTCTTTGACAAATCTTCCTACAAGACCTGCAAACACACATGCAAAGAAGGGGAAAATTGTTAAGGGTTAGAGTATAGGGATTTGCCTTGGTCAAATCCCACTTTGGTAATCAAACCCTTGATAAAGAAATGAAATGAAAACAAGGAAGGAATGAAGAAAAAACAACATGCAACTATCCTAAACTCACCAAATCCTTGTTGTTGAAGTCTGAAGATATGTCAATGGCTACTCGAAGATGCTTGATAATTGCTTGATTGAATGATGCAAAATGCTTGAATGCTTGAACAAATGGGTGAATTGGTGAACTTGATGAATGGGGGTTAAAATGGATGGAAAAACACTTATTTATACACACTTATGCCCTAATTACCCAAAAATACAACATCACAGGCCAACATAAGGTCTTAATGAATAAAAACCCAAAGGAAATTTAAATTTATTTTGAATTTTGAGCCAAGAGGGACTCATTTGCCATCCATGGCGAATGGGTCCCACTTAAGGCTTGCAAGTGGGTGTCAGGAATTAATTTGATTTTAATGAGGTTTGTTAGGCTTGTAGTAAAAAACACACTTAAATAAGGTCTATAAGTGCACAAAGGGGCCAAATAAAGCATAAGAAAGGTGGAATTAGTGATGACAATCCTAGAAAAATGTGAAAGTATGTCACAAGAATTTACAAAACTTTGAAAAAAGAATTGATAAGGGATACAAAGGGAATATTTAGATGAATTATAATGAGAAGAGTCTAGAAAAGTTTATAAATGTGTTTTAACACTTCACAAAACCTTCACAAGACATCATAATTTGAATATTCAAGACCTAATGTGAATGCATAAGTTACATTGGAACATTAAATCTAAGCAAAATAAGTCAAGCATCACAGCAAAAAGACCTAAACAACCATGAAAATTTCAAAGATTCATTTTTCTATGGTATATTTAGCCCCTAGTTTAGTGAGACGATGAACTTGCTTCAAACTCACACTAAAGTAGCCATGCATATCAAGAGGGATCCAAATGCACTTATGCTAGCAAGATGGAATGACAATGATCAAGAGGGATGATCAAACCCCTAGGATGCAGATCCATGGAAAAATAAGCATAAGAACAAAATAACACACCTATGAAAGAGAGAAACAAAAGGGAGAGGAAAAGGAAAAGTCGGATCAAGCTTCAATCATTTTTCCAACTAGTTGTGAATTAGATCTAGGTTGTTTGTTTGAAAAAGAAAATTCATACTCACTTTGGGGTGACTAAACTCATGCCTATCCGCTGGGTGAGAAGGCCCAAAAGGTGAGAAAAATACGCTCGGCTGGTATGTACTCACAAACACATAGGTGGCTATGGGGAAAGTTGTGCTGTGGAACGGGCTTCCCACTCAACCATATCAAAGTTATACCTCCTAATAACTTTAATAAAGCACCACAAAGGGAAAAATGTTGGTTTGTGCTTCATGAGACAAGCAAAGCTTTGTATGATTAGAACTCATGAACAAATAGGATGACACCATAGGCATGCAAGGTGCATTATGCAAGGTGGCCATGTAAAATGCAAAACTGTAAAATGTAAAAGAAATGTTCAAATGAGTCTTGTTAAGTTCATGCAAGGTTATAACTTAGGGAACATTGTGTCTAATGTCTCCAAGAGAGGACCAATCAAAGAATAGAATATTCACAACTTAGGGGATGCAGTGCATTGCATTAGGCCACCAAGAGGAATATAATATGCTAAGATAGATCATGCTTATGAAGGTTATCACACCCAATGTCATCCACAAAGTGACAAACACATCATATGAAGTAACAAAGCTGCACTAAGAACCAAGAAAGAATGCAAATGAATAATGCCAATGTATGCCCCCACTTTAAAGGAATTGCTACACACCATTTTGTGAGCAATTACTTTAAAGTAGAAAATGAAAAATGTAAACAAAAAGAAGACATGAGAGCCAACTAGAAAAGCCCCTATGCCAAGTCATATGTTTTCAAGTAAGGCTATGTCATGTAAACAAAAAATGAAAAGAAAGAGGGCTTGCCCCCAAAAATGAAAACACCAAACACATGAGGGATCTATGGATTTGGGGTCAATATGTTCATTGCTGTAGTGTTTTTATTAAAGAGCTCAGAACTATAATCATTCCCCAAATGCATAGAACTAGAAGAATGACACAAAGAGAGCGAAAACAAAGGAGAAATACGGTCAACATGGAAGAGACACCATAGTCTCAACGCTTTGCATTATCTTCAAAAAGGAAAAAAAAAGTGAAAAGAAAATGAAAAGGAAAAAGATTTTGGGTCATCATGAAGGAGAAATTTCGGTCTCAATGCCTTGCATCATCCCCAAAAGGAAAACACAAGAGAAAAACAAAGTAAAAAGGAAAAGGGACCATTTGGGTCAACATGGAAGAGACATAGGGTGTCTCAATGCTTTGTGTCATCCAAAAAAGGAGAAACACAAAAAAAAAGTGAAAAAGAAAAGGTAAAGTACGACATATAGAAGAATAGAGGTAAAAATGGAGGAAGTACACAAAGAGAGGGAGAACATCAAATGAACATTATGGGGGGAACATGATACAATGACACCATGGAAAAGAAGAAAAAAGAAAAATTTAGTAATGCAAATGCAAGTCAACCATTAACCAAATTATTGGCTTCGCAATCTCAAGTAGTAAGGCAAGAATGAGCCAAGATAGGTGATGGGAAGGATCATGCAATAATGAGAATGGAACATTCTAAAACTATTGCTTGATGAGGGGGGTTGGTTTAAGGAATTATGGGATGATAGGATAACAATCAGTGTTAGTGAAGTGATACATGTTTAGTATGTCCTTCAATGTCTGGCATTCACCACTGCGATGTCCAAGAACGTGATCGTATTTGCAATATGGTACGTTGGAATCTTTAGAATGGATGACCAATCTATTCAAAGGTGGTAAGAGTATAAGACCTCTATTTAAAATAATTTGTAGTTTCCTTTCACATTCAGGTGGTGGATGGAGAGGAAACCTTAGTTTTTTCAATTTGTAAAGTCGTTTGCATTTACTAGATTCACATTTTTCATGGATTAAAGGAGGAAGAGGACCAATGAGGATCCCAGTTGTCATTGGAATCATGTAAAGGTTGTTCAATTGGAAGGAGAACATTCAAATTAGGAGGGGAATCAAAGATTAGCATGCCATCATCCTGAAGTCTCCAATATTCAAAGGAGGCTTGTTGTCATGAGGAGGATCTTGATATCCTAACCCTGTTGTGTTTTCATCTATTGTTTTTTTTTATAATAGTTGGTGAATGTCATATTTGTTTGATGTGTCACATCCTTGTTTTCTTAAGACAGTAAAACCTTTGATGTAAATTTATTCAAGGTTGATTGGTCTGTTTGTAACTTTGTTATCATAAAATGGTTGAGGAGGTGGTTGTGTAGAAGAACTAGGTCCATCCGTTGGAGGGAACTTAGGTCCTTCATTAATTTGAGGATGTACCTTTATCCAAACATGTTAGGAGGTGAAATAGTAAGAAGGTCTTGTGACTTCATGGATGGGTGAAAGGTTGCATTGTCTTCAAAGTTGTCAAGGTGGTCATGTAAAAACTTGTTCATTCTATCATCATCTTCTCCAATGATGTCAACATCACGAGGACATTCATGAGGAGTTGAAGGAGCATGTGGAAGCTCAAGATCATTAGGATCACAACCAAAGGCACAATTTGGCATGTCCATTAAGGATTTTAATGAATTCCAAAACTTATTAAAGCAAAAGGCCATTATGAAAATGAGTGAAAGTAAACTAATATGCAAGAAAGACAATAAAAAAGAAAATATGGAAAGTATGACAAAAAGTAATAGCAGAAAACTATAATGTAGAAAATGCCCAAAAAATGCCTGAAAATGCAGTTAAAAATATGCAACTGGATTGATTCGCCCATGGTGGCAAATGAGTCTAGGGATGGACTTTTTTGTCATTTTTCAAAAAAATTAAAGTGATTTTTATGCTTTTCTGATGCAAAACTATGATGTAAATGAAAAATTTGAGTTTTTGTAATGTTTTGAAGTGCAAAATTGAAATCTATATGAGATATTCAATAATGCAATGTTGTAAACCCTAGGATGCAAAAAAATGCAAAAGCTAATGGAAAATCTAAAGCTATGCATCCTAGGATGTAAATGCAATGCAAATCAGAAAGATGATGTTCAATATGCAAGTTCACCAAAATGAACCGTCAATTTTTGGGGGGCTATACACTCTCTTGCTCTCTTAGTGTTTTTCACCTAAAAGGATAGAGATAGACCTAAAAACTAAGGTGGTTCACTCAAAATAATGTATGTATGATGGAATTATAGCTAGATGAAATGATATAAATCCAAAAAATTGATAAAATTGATTGATTATTTATGCAAAACCTAAGAAAAATGAAATGTTTGAAAACATAGTGTGATATACAAAAATAAACTACAAACATGCACAAATGAAAACAAAATTGAATGAGACTGAACAGAGTGCACCTAGAGATGAAATACTAATGCTGGAAGGTTCTAGAATCTGATAAAAATCATTGTTGAGGACCAGTGGGACTCATTTGCCACTGATGGGGAATCATTCTTGCTTCTAGTAAACTTTGATGAAACAAGTTTTTGACTATTGGGAACTGAATTCTAATGAAAAAAAAGTTTCTAGCTTGGCAATGGGACTCATTTGCCACTAATGGAGAATCAGTCCTCCTCCAAAAATATGCAAATTCAGGAGTGAACTCTGTGGGTCCAAATCTGCACTTGTCTTGTTGGGTTGACGGAACCAAATCTGCAGAAAATAGGTTGAATGTTGTCTCCAAGCTTGAATTAGGGTTTAGTTGACTTGAATAGCTTTGATGACTTATTGACCACTTTTCAACACCTATTTCTTTCAAGAATCTACCTACAAGACTTGCAAACACACATGCAAAGAGGGGGAAAATGGTGAAGGGTTAGAGTATAGGGATTTGCCTTGATCAAATCCCACTTTGGTAATCAAACCCTTGATAAAGAAATGGAATGAAAACAAGCAAGGAATGATGAAAAAACAACATGCAAGTGTCCTAAACTCACCAAATCATTTTTGTTGAAGTCTGAAGATATGCCAATGGTTGCTCCAAGATGCTTGATAATTGCTTGATTGAATGATGTAAAATTCTTGAATGCTTGAATGAATGGGTGAATTAGTGAACTTGATGAATGGGGGTTAAAATGGATGGAAAAACACTTATTTATACACAATTTTGCCCTAATTACCCAAAAATACATCATAGGCTAGCATAAGGTATTAATGAATAAAAACCTGAAGGAAATTTAAATTTATTTTGAATTTTGAGCCAATATGGACTCATTTGCCACCCATGGTGAATGGGTCCCACTCAACGCTTGCAAGTGGGTGTCAGGAATTAAGTTACTTTTAGTGAGGTTTTTATTAAAAAAACACACTTAAATAAGGCCTATAAGTGCATAAAGGGGCCAAATAAAGCATAAGAAAGGTGTAATTAGTGATGACAAGCCTACAAAAGTGTGAAAGTACATTACAAGACTTTATAACACTTTGAAAAAATACTTGATAAGGGATAAAAAGGGAATGTTTAGATGAATTATAATGAGAAGAGTCTAGAAAAGTGTAGAAATGTGTTACAACACTTCATAACACCTTCACAAGACATCATAATTTGAATATTCAAGACCTAATGTGAATGCATAAGTTATATTGCAACATTAAATCTAAGAAAAATAAGTCAAGAATCACAAGAAAAAGACCTAAATGACCATGAAAATGTCAAACATCCATTTTTCTACGATACATGAATTATTGGAATGAAAATGCTAAATGACCTTAAATGATTTAAATAACAAAGGAGAGCTCAAAATATCACTGAAGATATCTAGTGAGATCAAAGACTCCCTTCAAACAAATCATGTACTTGTATGTACACACATAAGACCAAAGAGAGGGGTTCAGTGGTTGTATTTGAGTTTTTCCTAAGTTAAACCCTCATTTTTATGTTCCCATCTCCATGGATAGCCTTGGTTAAAATGATAGAAGTAGAAATAAAATAATAGAAAGAACAATATACTCAATAGAAAATGTCAAAGAGTTACCAGCCCCAAGCACAGAAGGAAAGCAACTTGTTGGTGCAATGAAGAAGTGGCAAGAATCCTCAAGATGAAAGTGACCTCTTCAAATGATAATAACAGATCTTTGCAAGATGTCACTATGATCATAGCAATGGTGGGAGAATGGAGTTTTAGAAAGTTGCGAATGAGAAAGAGAGCTAGAGAGTGTTGTAGAATTCCAGCGAGTTATGTATGTAGTTCAAAAGATCAATTCTGGAGGCAAAGAGGGAAGTTTTTGTTTCAACATAGTATCAAGTTGACAGAGGTGTTACACTACCAAATTGTGATAAGTGTAACATTCCAACATCTAACACATTCAAGGATTTTTGCAAGATGCTAGCTCAACGCGCATATGTCTACATTGTGCACACTCACCTGGGTGAAAATTGGACTTAATAATCAAGGAGATAGAAATGCAAGGTATTGAAGGATGGTTTGGGCTCAATTTAGGATTAAAAATCATAATTATATTTATTTTAACTAAAGGGGAATCTGTAAGTAATTTGGAATAATTGCATAGGATGCAATTTATGACATTATAGAAAGCTATGAGCCATGGATTTTTTTTGGTTTTCCTTTGTATTTCTTCTATCATTTAGTTCAAGATAACTTGAAAGGGGATTCAATTTCATATCCTTCTCATTATGAAAGAGCCAATTCAAAACAAGGGAATTTTATGATGAATTTTTTTTGTAGAGATTGGGAAGCCATTAATACCTAATTGAACTATGGAATGAATTTGGATTTCATAATGGTTTATTATTTAATCAACAATCAATCCAATAATGCCTTATTTTATGTTGTCAAGATTGACCCCTTGCTAAGACCCCTTGAGTTTCTCCTTTGAGATTTTTCAAAAAGAGGATCAAGATTCTTCTAGATATCTTTTCTAAAGTGATGACATTTTAAAATCAAGGCTAGAAGCTAAAATTAAATTTTATTTATCCAATCATGATTAGTAAACTTTTGAAACCATCCTTTGTAATATCCCTATATATTTGATATAAATTATATTTTTATCGTACAAACTATGGTAGGAAGATTGAAAATAGTATCTTGATACTCCATTTAGAAATTGCATGCCTCACAAAGGATATTCTTGTCTTTCACCTCATTTTCTTATGGAATCTACCTTAAATAAAATATATTTTCTTAATTTCTATTAATGGTTTGGTAGTGCACAATTTGTAGCCTGTAGGTATCAATTCTTGAGCCAAAGCTCACTCATTTTGTTTAGTCTATTATTTTCTAAAGCCTTGCTATTGGTTCCAAGTTAACCCATTTGGGATTTTTGGATCCTTGACGTCCTTTAAATATGGTCATCAAGAATCTCTTAAATATATTTTTTGGTTGTATCCTAGAGATCAAGTTACATGGACTTGGATCCATGATTTTTGTCTTTTCAGCTTGAGATTTTGGTGCAGGAGCACCTAAGGAACATCAAGCAGTTTCATTAGGTAAATAAGAAATATAGAAGGGTAATTTTGTTTTGTTTTCATAAAGGTCATGTTGACCATTGTGTAGTTAGCTTAGAGGTATTTTTGATCTTTAGGAAAGAAGTTGTCAAGAGATAAATAAGTTTAGAAGCTCATCTTGCTGAGTTTTCAAAAGTTGCCAAAGGTTGAAAAACATAGTGGATTTTATAATTTTTACCATTAGGTCATTAATAGGTTCAAAAAAAAGAGCTTAACTATTTTTTGAGCCTATTTAAGATGTGCTTCGACCATGGAATAGGGTTGGAAAAACATTGGAGTTGTAATTAGTTTGAAAATTGAGAAAACAATGATATCTTGTTGTGCATTTCCTTATTTTGTTCATGTTTCTGATTTAGTAGATTAATGGATTGATCAAGGTTTTTTGTATGGTTTAGCATGTAGTGAATTTTTCTTTGAGGCATTGTTTGGAATAGTAGATAACAGGTTACTAGTTGCCAAGTTTTCTTGTAAATACTGCGTTCTTCTTAATTTCTAGTTTTGAATGGTAAACTATAGAAAAAATGGGGTTTTAGTTTACATTTCCACCATACTTAGAGTATGGGTTTGTGGGAAATGTGGCTAGGCCCCATATCTATATATAGATTAGAGGTAGAAGTCTGTAGGAGTCCAAAAAGCATGGTGAAAGTCTTTTCCTAGGCGAGCTTGTCTGTGCCCGGTTAGGAAAGATAGTGAAAACCAAGCATTAATGTTGCAGGGGTGTCAATTCCCTGGCAACCCAAGGTGTGTGGTGGATGCAGGAGGCCTTATAAAGGTTTTTCAGGAAAGAAGAGACTCCACCAGTCCATTTGGTGGTTGAAAGAAGCAGACAGATCATTGTGTGGCCAGGAAATGGCCTAAAAAGACCTAATTCCTTCAAAAAGAGGGTTACGCCTGTGTAGGACCAGTGAAGGCCTATAACCTCAAAAATATTTGAGAGGTAGGAAAATGAACCAGGGTCCCTTTTGGAAGATTGTGTTGTTCTTTAGGAAGTTTGGAGTTTAAACCTATTTTTTCGGGTAGGAGACCTAATTGGGGCTCAAGGGCTAGTAGCCCTTCTTAAACCCTAGAATAGGGTTTGGTGTGAGTGATGGAGAATTGGAGATTGGTGGATGATTAGGAACCCTAGAGGGATGGTTTTGAGGCTATGGAAGTCATCACACACACACGTGCATCAAGTTAGTGATGCTTGGAGGTTTAGTTAGCCTTTAGGAAGATCAAGGGCTAAGGAGGGAATGGTAGAGAGAACACCAAGATTGGCTTGGTTAGGAAAGTGGAGATGATAGTAGGGTTGTCCAGGAGAACTAGGGGTGCCTAAAAAGCATTAGGGCCTATAGGTTAAGAAGGTGGAGAGTGACACCAAAGGGTTTGCCAAGGTGAGACACAGAGCATGGGACAGTGAGTGTTCCATCCAACCCTACCCTATCAGATTGGTATCATAGCAAGTAAAAGATTTGGGAAGAATCTTGTATGTTTGAGGTTGAGTCTAGTGATTCTTCCATCATGGTGACAAATGCATAATTGGCCAAGATGGTTGAAGAGTAGGAGGAAGATAATAAACTATTGAGGGAAAGAATAACCCAAATTGAGCAAGCAGTGAGGAGTGCGCAATTTGAAGGAAGGATACCAAAGGAAGAAGAGGTTGCAGAGGAAGAAAATACCCCTAAACCTAGCCCTATTACGAAAGAAGAGCCTTTCTTGAAGGCATTGAAGGCTTTGAGTGGGAAGGCACTTGAAGGCATACCACTATTTAGTGGAAAAATGGAAGCTGATTTAGTTGTTGATTGGATAGAGGGAATGGAAAACCATTTTGAATGTGATGGAGTCATTGAAGCACAAAAGGTAAAGGTGGCCAAATCAAGGTTAAGAGGTTCTGCCTTGACATGGTGGAAGTTCATTCAGACAGAGAGGGAAAATCAAGCATCCTATCTCTACTTGGAAGGGAATGGTTGCCGAAGTAAGAGAAGCATACATGCCAGATGACTATGAGATTCAGTTACACAAGAAGAGACAAAGCCTAAGGAAAAGAGACCAAGATGTAAACACTTACATTGAGGAGTTTCAAAAACTTTGCATGAGGTCTAATGTGACAGAGGATGAGAGTTTCAAGGTGGCTAGATACCTTAATGGATTGAAATGGAACATTCAAGAGGAGATGGCTCTTCTAAGTCCCAAGACAGTACACCAATGCTATCAGTTGGCCATAAAGATTGAGGAAAGATGCAAGAGGAAATAAGACCAGGCTTCTAAGGGTAGAGGCAAAGGCAGAGATCAAAGAGATCAAAGAGGACAGTGAGGTGGCTACCAAGGTAGAGGCAATGACCAAAGAAACCAAGGGGAGTCTAAACTCACAGAGCATGGTGGTGAAACATCTTCTAGAGGAGGATATAACAGAGGTAGAGGTTCTCAAGGAGGTTCAAATAGAGGAAGAGGAGCAGGTAGGATCAATTCATACTTTGCAAACATGAAATGCTACCATTGTGGTCAAGTTGGACATCCATCTTATAGGTGCCCAGAGAAATCATCTTCATCAAGCAATGAGAAGAGAGTGGCTTATGCATAAGAGGACACCATGAGTCCTAAGTCATGCGAGGGTTAGTCACATTGAATCTGAGCTAGGAGAGAATCTGATGTTTAGTAGAGTTTTGATCAGACAACCGGTCAAGGAAGAACCAAAACAAAGGAGAGCTCTATTTAGAGTAAGGTGCAAGATACTTGATAAAGTATGCAAGGTCATAGTAGATTCAGGTTCAATAGACAATATAATCTCAGAGGAGGCAGTAATAAAACTGAAATTGGAGAAAGGTACCTCACACTAACCCCTACAAGGTCACATGGGCTAAACAAAGGGCAGAGTGTTTTAGTGAATGAGCAAGTAACGGTGGAGTTTTCCATTGGAGGGTACAAGGATAAGTTAGTTTGTGATGTTTTACCCATGGATGCATTCCATCTACTATTGGGTAGACCATGGCAATATGATAGAAGTGTCATGTATGATGGGAAAGAGAATAGCATTTCCTTCGAGAAGGATGGGAAGACTTTCAAGTTGCAGTCACTGTCAGAAGAAGAAGAGGGACAGTCAAAGACACCAAGTGTCATGTTGAGTAGTGGGAAGGAGTTCCTTAACAACCTACATCAAGGGGGTGAAGGATATGTGGTTATGTTACAACCTAAAGAAGAAGACAAGGCTGAAAAGACAGTCATACCGGAGCAGTCCTAAAGTTGTTGGATCAGTTCAAGGACATTGTAAGTGATGGTTCACCTGCAACTCTACCACCAAAGAGAGCCATAAGTCACAAATTGACTTCATACTGGAGCCTCATTTCCTAACAAAGCAGCTTATAAAGCTTACACGGATCAGAATCTAGAGGTAGCTAGGCAAGTGCAAGAGTTGTTGGATCAAGGATTGATTCAAAAGAGCATCAGCCCATGTGCAGTACCAGTGGTCTTAGCAACCAAGAAGGGAGGTAAATGGAGGTTATGCACTGATTCTAGAGCAATAAATAGGATCACCATTAGGTATAGGTTCCCTATTCTTAGAATTGAAGACTTAATGGATTGTCTTGGAGGAGCTCAATACTACACAAAGTTGGATCTCAAGAGTGGATACCATCAAATCAGAATTAAGGATGGTGATGAGTGGAAGACAACATTTAAAACAAATGATGGGTTATATGAATGGAGAGTGATGCCATTTGGTCTCTCCAATGCCCCTAGCACATTCATGAGGCTCATGAATGAAGTACTTAAAGACTTTACAGGGATATTTGTGGTGGTATACCTTGATGACATCCTCATATTCACAAGATAGCAGAAGAGCATTTAAAACATGTGGAGTTGGTTCTTAGAAGGTTGCAAGAGGAGAAGTTGGAAATCAATCTAGAGAAGTGTGAGTTCTTTAAGCAAGAGCTTGTATATTTGGGTTTTGTAGTGTCCAAAGGATCATTGAAGATGGATCCAAGCAAGGTGGAAGCTATCCTCAATTGGCCTACTCCAACCACAGGGACAGTAAGAAGTTTTCATGGATTGGCTCAATTTTATAGAAAATTCATAAGGAACTTTAGTGGCATATGTGCACCAGTTCTAGATACAATCAAGGGTGGTTTAAAACTAAGTTTGTGTGGACTCAAGAAGCTAAGAAAGGGTTTGAGAAACTAAAACAAGAAGTGGCAACTCAACCTATTCTTTTGTTCCCTAGTTTTGACATATTGTTCACTGTTGAATGTGATGCAAGTGGAGTGGTAGTAGGAGGAGTGTTAAGTCAAGAGGGCAGGCCTATAGCCTTCTTTAGTGAGAAGTTAAATGAAGCAAAGAAGAAGTATTCAACCTATGATTTAGATTTTTATGCTTTGGTTCAGTCACTTAGGAAATGGAGGCATTACCTTCTACCCAAGGAGTTTGTAGTCTTTACTGACAATCAGGAACTTAGTTTTATCAACACTCAAGAGAAGTTGAGTAATAGGCATTTGAAATGGATGGAATACATCCAAGCTTTTACCTTCACCATCAAGCACAAGAAGGGAAAGTTGAACAAGTGGCAGATGCATTGAGCAGGAGATTGTTGATAGTGCAAGAGAAACAGATCAAGAGCATTGGCATAGAGAGTTTCAAGGATCTCTATGGGGAAGATGAAGACTTTTTAGAGGTCTATAAGGTATGTTCTAACTTTGAGAATCATTTCATAGCCAATACTCATAGTATACATTGCAAAGTGGGTTATTGTTTAAAGGAAATCAGTTATGTGTTCCAAGAGGGTCAATGAGGGAAAATCTCATTCAGGAAAAGCATAATGGAAGTCTTAGTGGACATTTTGGCATCAACAAGACTTTAGAACTAGTGCAAAGATTCTATTACTAGCCTAAGTTGGCAAGAGATGTTAGAAAGTATGTGGAACAATGTGTTGTGTGTATGAAAGCTAAGGGAGGAGCTAGTAATGCTGGTCTATATCAACCCCTACCCATTCCTAACAGACCATGGGAGTGTGTAACATGGATTTTGTGGTAGGTCTTCCTAAGACCAAGACTAGTTTTGACAGTGTCTATTTAGTAGTGGACAGATTTAGCAAAATGAGTCATTTTATCCCTTGCAAAACTACTCATGATGCTAGTTACATAGCTCATCTCTTCTTCAAGGAAGTTGTAAGGATCCATGGATTGCCTTTGAGCATTGTATCGGACAGGGGTGTGAAGTTTATGAGTCATTTTTGGAAGACTTTATGGAGTAGGTTGGGTACCAACCTATCATTTGGATCAACTTACCATCCTCAGACCGATGGAAAAACTGATGTGGTTAATAGAGTGTTTGGTAACCTTCTCAGATGCCTAGCCAAGGAGTATGGACATACATGGGACTTGGTCATATCACAAGCTGGGTATGCTTATAATGATAGTGTAAGCCGGACCACAGGGAAGAGTCCTTTTGAGATTGTGTATGGAATGCACCCAAGAGGCATATGTGAGCTCAAAGATCTTGGAGCTATGGAACAAAGAAGTGGACATGCGGAAGACTTCAGTCAGACCATGAAGGAGATTCAGGAGCAGGTAAAGAGGACAGTCACTGAGGCTACACAAAAGTTGAAGGAGAAGGCAGATTTGTCAAGGAAGGATGTGCAATTTGTAGTAGGAGACTATGTCATGGTCCACCTCAACAAATCAAGGTTGCAGAAGGGTACATCAACCAAGTTGCAGATGAAGAGAGTGGGTCCATGCAAAGTGTTAGCCAAGTATGGGGAAAATGCATACAAGGTGGAGTTACCGGCAGATCTAGGGATTTCACCAGTGTTCAATGTTGCTGATTTGATCAAGTACAAGGGATCAGTTAATGATGTGGATCAAAACAGTAAGGGAATCTTCAAGGACATAAAAAAATTATCCTTACCTAATCAAGATAAGCCTCATGCAGAGAAGATCTTGGAGTTAAGAGTGCAAAAGTCTACAAGGCATAAGGTGTACATGGAGCACCTTGTCAAGTGGAAGAACAAGCATGAATCAGAAGCCACATGGGTACAAGAAGATCAGTTCAAGAAGTTTGGTATTGACCTGTCATTGATCTCTCCTTCCATTCCTTAGTGTTTGGCTGAGAGGGGGAGAATGGTGTAGGAGCACCTAAGGAACAACAAGCAGTTTCATTAGGTAAATAAGAAATCTAGAAGGGTAATTTTGCTTTGTTTTCATAAAGGTCATGTTGACCATTGTGTAGTTAGCTTAGAGGTATTTTTGATCTTTAGGAAAGAAGTTGTCAAGAGATAAATAAGTTTAGAAGCTCATCTTGCTGAGTTTTCAAAAGTTGCCAAAGGTTGAAAAACACAGTGGATTTTATAATTTTTACCATTAGGTCATCAATATGTTCGACAAAAAGAACTTAACTATTTTTGGAGCCTATTTAAGATGTGCTTCGACCATGGAACAAGGTTGGAAAAACATTGGAGTTGTAATTAGTTTGAAAATTGAGAAAATAGTGATATCTTGTTGTGCGTTTCCCTGTTTTGTTCCTGTTTCTGATTTAGTAGATTATTGGATTGATCAAGGTGTTTTGTATGGTTTA
>VDFB02248576.1:0-16889 GCA_007258455.2 Sequoia sempervirens | reverse complement strand
AATGTCCTCCACTTCAATCATTATATGCCTGTGACTCAACTTAATCCAAACATTGTGGTGCAATATGGCTAAATAGTAGATGATGTGCTGTATTACAATGACAATGTGCCACCATGAAGATCTGATGGTAGATCCCTACAATTAAGACATTGACATAAACATAAGGTTTGGCAACCCTAGGTAGAATAAGGTTTGAATTTGATCGTTGAGATGTCCATTGTCCATTTTTCTAACATAATAGATGAACTGGCGCACAGTATATCTTCAAAGAAGGGCCATATTCATCTAATAATGCATGCAAATATAATAAATTATGGCAGATAGGGGTTAACTCAGAAAATAACAAGTTGCAATGTCTACGGTCCATAGATGGAAGACTCGCCAAAAACTCACGAGTTTTTTTCAAAACGAGTTGTTGGTGCAAGTACTCGAAAATCTCACCGAGTTTTTGGCGAGTTTTTCAGAAAAACTCGGAGAGTTTTTTAAATAAAAAAGCTCGGTGAGTTTTTTAAAAAAACTCGGCCTCTTAGCAAAAAGAAACCTGCAGCCAGAATAAAGGCAATTTCAATTCATTTTTTGCGGTTTGTGTGGTTTTGAAAGTCTTAATTTGGGCTTTGTCAACATTATTTTGCCACTCAAAAAATAATAAAAATGAGGTGCCATGGAGTTCTCAGAGATAGCTCGGCCTTAAATTGGTGCTAGCAGCGGGTGCTGCCCCTCAACCCTTGTCCCATACCGCAATCGTAGAGCACACCAGTGCACTCGCCCCTCAATCCTTTACGAGGGGTACCGCCGACCTCTAGCTGGGGCACCCGCCTTAAATTTACTTCAGCGTGGCCCCCATTCCCACTCAGGGGAATTGCCCCCCAGATGCTCCCACAAGGCCACCCCTCGACTCCATCAGGGGTACTTTGCCCCTAGACCCCCACAAGGGGCAGGCACCCTACTGACTTCATTGGGGCATTGCCTCAAACTCCCATTGAATTCATTTGATTTTCTAGGTACTCTCCAAGTCCAAGTTTCCAAGTTTGCCTACAAGTCTTCATCTATAATATCGTCTAGTTCTACCTCTCCCCTAGTTTTCACTAGACATGGGAAAGAGGAAGATGTAAATTTGTAAAATATATTAATGTAGTATTTACTTTCATTTTTACAAAAACAATTTGCTATTTTCATTTTGTTTCAGAATATCAACATCAGCGCATTCCACATGAGGATGCCATTTTGTACCCGATTTGCTTTCAAATCAATCAAATACAACTAGTCTCGGCTTCTTTCTTTAATGTACTCATTTATTGACTCATTGGATGCATCTTATCATTGAATTTTGCAAAAAAAATGCGTTTTTAGTGAAATTTAAGCAATTTTTTAAGTTGCCGAGTTTTTTGCCAAGTTTTTGCCAAACCGGGTTTTTGGGCTTGCCGAGTACTTGCAATTGGCGAGTTTTCCAACTATGTGTCTACCAATATGAATCTGGACTTGTTGCAACCTCTGGAGATTTAGAAGGAAGATATCTACGAGGAGGTAGGCAACCACTTAGGAATGCTTGCAGCTACAGTTGCTATAAGCAACCGGTGGCTATATGCTACATCTAGTCATTTATTTGTAAAAAATGATAGCAGAAATACTCTCCAGGAACCCCTGTCAGATAGGGAAGATTTGATCAAAGCAGCAGTTGTAATATGAGTCTCCTGTCGAAATGTTACAAGTGGCTTGTGTAGAATCACTTCGTTCAGGAGTTTCTCCAAGAGATATCCCAGCCAAGAGAACCCTACAAAATAAGTCCGAGATGCCAAGTGAAGCAAACAAAACATAGAGAGATATTTACCAAAATTTAAGATGAGGAGCACTCACAAAATAAAGGCAAAATGACCTGGCAACATCGATGCTTCTAGCAGGTATGTTATTTTAGCAGAAGAGAAAAATGGTACAGTTCTCACATGTGAAAGAGCAACAAGAAAACTTTTGAGTCAGGTTCATTCCATCACAAGGCAACAGAGAAGTAAGAGTCTCCAGGTCTTCAGGCATAGGGATAATTTATCTAGAAATTGTAAAACACTGAAAAGGATTCTAAAAGAGACACCAAACCATTACAAAAGCTCACTGACTTTTTCAACAGTTGTAGAGCTTATCCATTAATGTCTATGATGCTGCAAACCTGCAACAAAAGTGAGCATTCCGAAGTCCATCGTGAAGTCTAAAGAGTAAAGCAGAAATAATAATAAAAGAAATTTGATGAAGCGATGATATCATCATTGCATTGCTTAAAACTACATATTGTATATTTCACACCAGACTATGTTTTAGACTTAGTTTAATATTTTTACAATAGTACAGAGTCTACAGACCACACTGACACATACAACAGTAACTAGATAAAAATGCAGCTACAGTTAGAATGTTGAATGAAGCTAACATAAAAAACCAATGTAATATATAATGTATATGATAAAATAGAAAAAAAAAAATACCTCAACTAGAATGCACATAGGCACCTAACAAAGGTTTTATTTAGAATCCATGGAAAAGAACATTCCTCTAAAAGCTAAACTGCATATTTAATTCTAAAAGATTTATTTGAGGAATTCTGGGGATAATTATGTCCTTTCCAGGAAGGTGAGGCTATGCATATCTACAAAGAAAGGACTGAATGACGACTCCTACACGCAAATCTTTTTAAATACAAATATAACCCATGAGATCTTCTGATGTATCCTTTCTCTGTCTCCTAATTTTTATTTTGCCTGCAAAAAAAACATATCCAGTTTGGGGTAAACATCAAAATTATCTGTAACTGCGTTATCACAAATGTTGATGGCATTTATGTTTCGTCGTTGAATGGCCATTACTCAACGAATCATCACAATAGCATGCTACATTAAATTGAAGATTGTTTTTAATCTTATGCATTCAAACAAACAGTTCCCATTTGGTGCAAGCAAAGATTTTCTGACAAGCATAAAATTGATTAGTAAGAGCTTCTAGAAAAAACTGTGTACAATTTGTTTACATCAAAGCTTCGGATAGCACTCTGCGATCCATCATGACAGAGAGAAAAAATTTGAATGCTGTCAATCGAATGAACTGTGCAAACCTTATGCACAATGAGCATAAAATTCACAGATTTACAATCAAAATCAATCGGACGGGGTTTGAGAACATAAAACTCTATAATTTTCTAACAGTCACGTATTTTAAGGATAGAATTATGGATTCCTTGGGAGAGACCGGATCGAAATAAGCAGCAATGGCAATTATATATTGATAAAGAATACCCTTAATAAAATTAGTGACGGAGCTCGGAAATAAAGTATGCTATTCGCAATAGGATTTGTGGAGGACTTACCGGCAAAGTGATGGCAAACATGTCAGTGTAATCGTTCACGGCACTAAAGGAGACTTTGTCCGTCAAGTGACAGGGCTCGAGAAAATGATGGTAATCTTGACTAGGGGCAAAGGCAGGCTTGCTGGATGTGAATGGTTTGTGCACTTGTACTTGCACTTGCCCTCTTTCTTTCCCCACAGACGACGATGAGCATGGTTGAATCAATGCCTCTCCTCCTGCCCCGGACATTATTATTGTTTCTATAATTTTACAGGTAAAAAAATACAGATTCGGCTGCAATATGTTCGATGCAAAGGACAAGAGAAAGGTGCAAATAAAAGTTGGGGCAAAAGGATGGTGTTGCAGTTCCAGGAAGAAGAAAAAAATGGGGATCCGATGAGGGAAAATACATAAAAAGGAGGGAGGGAGAATTGAGTTCGTGTGGAGGGAAAGCGGAAGGGGTAGGGAAGCCAAACAATTTGTGGATTATTACTTGTAGCTACTCTTTTTTATTGTATTTTTAATTAACGAGTAGAGGCGGCTAATATGTTCGAATGCACCATCGCGCCTTTTCTTCTCGCCCCTTGCGTGCGCGCCAACTATCCTTTCTCTCCCCAACACCATCTATTCTTCGCTTTTATTCTTTCCTATTCAACCCTAGTTCCAAATAATCATTTATTCAACTTCACTTCTCTCCTTTATTTATATCAATTCCATGCCCATAATAACAATTTTTTTAATGAAAATATTTGTTGTTAGTAATTTAATATTAAACTAAAATATAATGGAGTGATGCAACTGTGATCTTCTTGATTTATTTTATTTTGAATTTTAAAAGTGTTAGCATTTTGTTTATGTTTGATTGTAATGTTTAAGATTGGATGTTAAGGTTTGAAGTATTTTCATGCTTTTTTCTTCTTGTCTTGTATTCATCTTAGTCTCCTTAATAAATATTTGTTGTTGATGTTAATTTGAAAGTTACAAGATGTAATTTGACAAAACTTAGGCTTAACCTTATCCTTTAGCTAAACTATGTTGGGTGGTCCAAACTCAATTTTAATCATGTCCCTTCTCCTACCCTAGATGATCAAGCTATATAGATCTCATTTAGATATGATCATTGACGCAATTTTGTTCATTGTGATTAATGTCAAATTTCATATTCTTTAAGTTAATCCATTTTTTAAAATAATCATTGCTAGTCAACTTAAGTGTGAAACTTCCAAATTAAACACTTAGGATTGCCTATTTAAAGGTAACTACTAGGACGTTTTAAACATAATTAGAAAACATTTGTCTCCTAGCAATTACTAAGACAATTAAGAAGAGTTAGAGAGCATCTTCAGATAAGGAACATCATTGCACTCTACATCATCCATTTAGCACCCTTCTATCTTATCATTATTCATTATGAAAAATAATTGCAAAGGAGCTTAACTAAGGCTAAAGGAAGTAAAGTACTTCAACTCTAGCACAACAAGTTCCCAAAGTTGTTCCTAGACATCAATTCAACTAATGAGGGTGTTGAGGTGGAAGGAGCAAAATTTAGAGTGACCAATGAGCACAAACAAGATAATAGTTTTTCAAACAAACCCATAATTTTTGGATGGATTGCATGTCTAGGAAAAAATTATGGTTTTAGACGACAATAACTCAATCTAGGACAATTTTTAGATGGCTCGCATGTCTTGCTAGTTTACAAGACTTGACAACATATCTATTCAGCAAGATCTCAATTACATAATTAGAAACCAATTTTAGAAGCACTACAAAATATATTGCATCACAACACTTCAACCCCCTTTAGATGAGCTTGATTATCACTAACCCTACTCTTTTTAGTTGCATGCTTACATTTACTTATATTGCATTTGGTACGACTCTTTATGATAGTCAAGATCTAACTTGCTTAATTAATCATTTATTTGGAATAACATAAATTTTTAAAGGGGGTAGTTGATTTCATCCTCTTTATTTGGTGAACCCAATCTCTTGAATTAATTCATTTCCCATCTATTTCATCATCTTCATTTGGTGAACTTGATTGTTTGACCCAGTTAATTTCCCCTTAGGTTTTTACTTTATGTTTTTTGTTTTAGATAGGATTTTTTTCATTTTTCATATCAACTCTATACTTTAGCTTGGTTAGCTTTGCTTTGATATTTTCTTTATGTTTTGCTTGTATGCTAAGGTTTCAACTTAATTTCCACTTTCAGTAAGGAGAATCTCTAGATTTAAACCTACAATAGTTTATAATAAAACTCAAGAAACTATTGCTAAGGATTTTGTAATATAACAACGTGCACAAGAGAAAAATATAATGGGAAATATGCTACAAATACTCAGTGATACTTGAGAATAATAAGCCACTTCAAAGGGTAAACCTCCAAAATTCTTCAAGAAGAGTACAATTCGCAATATGATGATCATAAATTAACCACTACCATCTATATATACCATATTTATGCCTTGGATGGAAGCTAGGCCGACTTACCCACCTATATAACTCTATATTAATTGTCATGTAACTTAATAAAGAGTTGTGTAGTTACGATCCAACTATTCATAACCCTATATACTTTATACAGTTAAGGTCATGGCATACCCTATCTTCAAAAAAGCTTTTCCCTCGACACTAATTAATTATCGATGCTTTTGCTCAAAATCTTCATTTCCCATGTAACATCTTTGATTGGAGAGCTCTTCCATTTGATCAAATACTTTGTGATTGTCCTCGTTTGTAGCCTCTTAGTGAGTGTTTGAATAATTTCCTTAGGATCCAAACTTATTATGCTCTTCACATCAACCTCTAGTATATGTGCTAAAACACTTTTCCTAATAACCTTCTTTGAGCATGAAATGTGGAAAACTATATTTTTTCTTACATAGGTAACTCTAATCTATATTCTATACTACCAATTATATACAATACCTTATAAGGACCATAATACTTGGATGCAAGCTTGTTATCTTTTTGTTGTTGTTTAAGTGATATTTTCTTTTATATGGTTGTAATCATACAAAGACCCATTCTCCCACTTCAAAAGTCCTTGCATTGTACTAGTGATTAGCCTACTATTTTATTAAGTATCCATGTCTTTCTTTCACTCTTTTCATGCCTAAATTACCTAGTCTACTTGTAATATGGAAATGGCATACAATAGTAACTATGTGGGTTCATCCCTCCTAAGTAGAGCATCAACCATTACATTATCCTTGTCTTTCTTATATATAATCTCAAACTCATATTCCAACATCGTTGTGACCCATTTGTATTTTTCCTCATATGATAACCTTTATTCCAATAAATATTTGGACTATAATGATTTATTCTTTACCTTAAAGTGTATTCCCATTGGATAAGGTCCTTGTTGTTTGGCAATATGTAAGATAGCCAATATTTCCTTCTCATAAACTAGTTTCAACAAATTATTACTTTTGAGTTGGGGGTTCTCAAATGCTACAGGTCCTTATTGCGTGAGTATTGCTCAAATACCATGTTTTAAACCATGACATTCCATAATGATTATTTTATAAAAAAAATTATAGTATTTAGTATTAGAGTTATGCACATGGCTTCCTTTAGCTACTCCAGTACCCTAGTAGCTACGTCATTCCACTAGAAGCAATCTTTATTCAACAAGGTTGTGAGAGGTAATGTTATGTTACCATAAATATCTATAAATCAACAAAATAACTTTTAAGCCCTAAGAAACCTAATAGGTTCTTAAGGTTCATAGGAATTTTCCATTATATAATAGCCTTGATCTTACGAGGATCCACCTTGACCACTTCATGTGAAACAATGTGACCTATGTACTCCACTTCTTTAACTTCAAACACACACTTGGATGGCTTGGCATGTAATTTATGATGCTCAAGAATGTCCAAAATCTAATTTACATGTTTTAAATTATCCTCATATTTTGCTAAACATTCAGATGTCATCAAAATATACCAAAATAAAATTTCACAAAAAAGATTGAAGATGGAGTTCATTAAACTGTGAAATGTAGATGGTGCATTTGTGAGACTAAAAGGCATTAATAAAAAATCATAGTAGCCCTCCTAGAATTGAAAAATTATCTTATGTACATACTCATCTCTAATTCTAATTTGATATTAACCAAAATGAAGACCGTGTTTGGTAAAATAAACAACAACATTAAGCTTGTCTAACAAATCATTAATTACTAGAATGGGAAACTTATATTTCATGGTGTACTTTTTCAGCTCTTTGTAATCATGGCACATCCTCCAAGCATTACCTTTCCTTTGCACCATTACTACTATCTAGAGGAGTAAGCACTTTGACTATACCTATTAACACCTACATCTAGTATCTCTTGAACCACCTTCTCAACCTCACTTTTCTCCACATATAGATACAGGTATAGGCATGATGTTTGGTGGTTGGCTTTCTAGTACTCATTGAATGTGAGTATCACAATCTCTTTTAGGAGTGGTATCTCACCAAAAACACTAAGTGTTTATCTACAACCACTTATTATTTCAAAAATATTAATTTGTTTTTAAATCCCTCCATTTAGTAAAAACAAACATGAAACATGGATATAACCTATCATAATATTTTTGAATTGGAATCACTTATGTTTTTTTATATTGTCAAATATTTTAGATGCATGATTATACTCTATGATGTATAATTTATTTATTTTCATGTTTATTTTTCTTCAGGATACAAAGGTTAACTAATTTGTATTAGCTCACCCTTATATAATATCCTACAAGGATAAAACCTCATTTTTTTACCTTATTTTACAAATGTTATTGTCATGGTTGATTCCCTCTAAAATTTATAGGGTCACCTAGATATAGTCAATAAGCCTCTACATGTTTGAGATCTAATTTTAGGTTTGCAAATTTATTAAACAATCTTGGGAATTATGGTTTGTGTGCATTATTAATGGTATTATGTATAATATTAGCCTTGATCTAGACTTGTGCTAGACAATATTGGCCTGAACTTATAGGGTGTTTGATTTACATTCAAATCTAATATATCAATGAACTTTCAATGAACTCTTAATATAGGTGCATGGAGAATCGATACTCTATATTTGACTTGGTTTGAGTAGGCCTATAACATGCCTTGCTATAGCTTGAGATCCATTGTTATCAAATGATACTTTGTAACATGAGGAATTGATGCAAGGGTTGTAGAATTGGGCAAGTAACATTTGGTTGAACATTGAAAAAATATCATTAGTCAAGTGGCACTTTTTTTGTGCATGGCTTCATTAGATCAAATAATACTTGGTAAACATGAAACTCTAAATTATAGCAAGTTAGATGGTTACACCCATGGCTAAATTTTATATATTGTTTATTAAAGGAAGGTCAATTTAAGTGATCATAGAAGCTAGGTACAATACCTCTAAGGAAACGGGGTATTAATTAGATCTACTTTATATGGTTATGGTTTTTTTAAAGTGAATATAAAAGTGAGCTTGATTTTTGTGAGGTACTATGTGCCTTAACTAAAAATCTTATCCTTAAAAAACATAACTTACTAAAACAACTAGACCTAGGTTACAATATAACATAAAGGTTGAGTTATTGATTTTACTAATAGATGTAATCTATCATGCACTAATGGTACCTTTTTACATGTTTGACTAGTTGCAAAGGTTTATACCTATCTAGACATATATTAATTATGTATCTTATAATCAAACCATGTTGACCTAAAAATATTAGCTTAGTCATGTTCTAGATAAGATCAATAATTTAAAATATATTAAATATTTAATTCCTTTATTTCTTGATGATAGGAGACAAAATGTTCAAGGCCCTGCTACGAATTTGTGGTTGCACAGACTAGAGAAAAGCCTAGCTATGTAGCATTTTTTCCTTGATGCTCTGTCTTGTAGGTCTATGGGGGTGAATAGGGGGGCGCTTGGAAGGGTGTTGCTTGGGAGGAGGCATGTAGACCTGTTGTTGCATGGGTTTCTTTGTTGGGTTTTGTTCAAGCTCTTTTTTCATTATTTTTTCTATTTTCTCTTTTGTTGTGAGGGGTTTGGGGGTATTTATTTTTGCTTGTGGGGGCATCCCTAGGTTTGGATCTTTTTGAGGAATTTATTTTGTTGATCCTCCTCCTTACTTGCATGCAAATCCTTTTGAGGCTTTAAACAAATTTTCATCTGGTGAAGGTTCATCGTTCGAGAAAGGTGTTTCCAGAATCAAGAAAGTGAATGGTTGTTTGGAGAGAAGCCAAGAATGTCCAGTCTTGATAATACAACCCAAATCTATTGTGGAGGACATTGCATACCTGAGCAATTATGCTTTGATCTATAAGTTAATGGGGATTTGACTCTCTTTTCCAGTTTTGGAATTCCAAAGGGGATATGGAGATAAAGGTGGCCGCAAACAATTATTTTATAGTTGTTTTTACATGCATGGAAAATAGGAATAGGGCTTTTGAAGGTGGGCATTATTTCTTCAATCTGGTTAGGATTTTCATGAAACCCTAGCATATGGGTTTCAATGCGACTAAGGAACTTCCTTCGAGGGTTCCCATCTGGGTTTGTCTTCCGCAACTTCCATTGGAGTGGTAGAGGAGTGATATTCTGCATATGATCACTCTTCTCCTTAGTAAGCTAGTTGGTCTTGCTCAACAAACTTTGGACCAAAAGGTGACTACTTATGCATGTATCTACATGGAAATTGATTTGAATAACCCTTTACAAGATTATGTGGAGATGTGCCTTGCATCTGTTTCTTGGATTCAACAACTAGACTATGAAACCCTCCCCTTCAGATGTTTCTATCATGATTATGGGAATTTGCAAAGGAAGTGCCCTCAATTTAATCAGGTGGTTGGTGCGACTAATACTAATTCCAACCCAGCTCCTAAGAATGATAAAGGGAAGGCCCCTATGGTTGACGGGGTGGTAGACAAGGAGGTTTTCATCTGGGTCAAGCCCTGTAATAAAGGGACAGGTCTGAAGAGAACCTTGAAGGACAAACAAGATGGTGGGTTATTTAATCAGTTTGGTGTTCTGGAGGACTAAGTCTTGGAGGAGGGGTGTCCTGTCGAGCTTCCTTCTGGTGGGGGTCCTTGGGAGCAGAATTTTTTGGAGACAAAGGGATGAATTTTCAAAACTTGCCTTTGGGAGAAGCATAGGTTGATTTGATGGTCACACATGCCGCATCTCAAATTCCAATTGGTCCAGATCAAAGTGGGCTAGTGGTCTTAAATGGGGTTGATGCCTTGAAGGATCCTATTTATTCTCAACCCAAGGATGCTTTGGATATTGCGAGTGGGGCTATGCATGTCCTAGGTATGCAACAAAAGTCCCTAGAAAAGGGGTCTTTGAAGAAACCTTCCAAGGTGGGTCGCAAGAAGGATCTGGAGAAGGTTAAGTTGCTTGGTGAGAATTTGGTGGATTCAAGTTTAGTGAAAATGATTGAGTCCCACTTCCCCCAATATAAAAAATGATTGTTATTTCATGGAATGTGAGGGGTATGAATATCATCCATCGATAAAAGGCTATTTGAGAGATGATTGGTACTCATGGTCTTGATATGGCTTTCCTTTAGGAAGCTAAGTTATCTGTGGATGGTATGTTGAATAGAGCTCCTGGAATTTGGTCTTGTGGCTTGTGTTAGTATGTTGGGGCTCATGGTAATTATAGGGGAATGACTTGTTTCTAAGTTCCAAGGAAGATTGCTCCTCTTTGGTGGTGTTCGAGTTGTTCAGTTATGTCTATGGTTGTTTCTGGTATGGGGTCAAGTGAAACCTGCCTCTTCACGAATGTTTATGCTCCTACTGATCTTTCTAGTAAAGCTCTTTTGTGGGCTCATGTTAGATATATCATATCTCTAGCTCCTTTGTTCCCATGGATTGTCGCAGGGGACTTTAATGTTGTTTCTTGTCTTAAGGAAAAACATGGTGGGAATGCTAAGCTTGACCAGTCTTCTACCCTCCTGAAGGATAATATTGATTTTTTTGAGCTTAGTTGATGTAAAGCCAAATAATGGTATTTTCACTTGGAATAATAGGAGATGCGAGGAGAATTCTATATTTGAGAGGCTAGATCATTTCCTGGTTTCCTGCTTCTAAGTGGGGGATATCTGGTCTACCAACTTTGAGATTTTGGACTGGAAAGGGTCAGACCACTGACTAATTAAGCTTTTTGCTACTGCATTCAGAGTCCCTAAGAACTCATCTTTCAAGTTTCAACTCATGTGGTTGTGTGATTCTTCTCTTCATGACCTTATGGTTGATTAGTGGTGACAAGGGAAGCCTACTCATGTCGGGACTATGTATTTCTTCACCAAAAAATTATAGTATGTGAAGTATAAGCTCAAGAGGTGGAATAAACAGTGTTTTAGCAACCTTCACCTCAATAAAATGTTAGCTCAAGTGAATTTAGTAGTCATCACTCACTAGATCTGGGACCATGGTCTTACTGATGATTTGATTAGGGAAGAGTCTATAACTATTAAGGAGTTGGAGGAATGGGAGTTACGAGAGGAGATCTTCTAGAAGAAAAAGTCTCAGGTGGATTGGCTTCAAGAAGGGGATCGAAATATGACCTTTCTTCAAAATTTTGTCAAAGATAGGAGGATGGGAAATCTTATTCCCTCTCTAGTGTCATTGGAGGGGTTGCGGTTGTCTTCTATGGCTGAGATTTCTAGGGAGACTGCTTGGTTCTTGTCAGCTCTATTCACTTAAGACTCTCTCCCTATTGGTAGTGAGGAGAATGTTATTTTGGATTCCATTCCTTATCTAGCTTCTAATGAGATGAATGTGTTCGTCATGCACCCTATTTTGTTGCTTGAGTTGAAAGAGGTTGTCTTTCAAATGAAAAAAGGCAATTGGCCCCTGGCCCAGATGGGTTTCTTATTGAATTCTTCTAGGATTTTTGGGAAATTATCAAATTGGATCTCCTTGAGGTGGTTTAGGAGTCACAATGTAATAAGCAGATGCTTCATGCTATGACATTTACTTTTTTGGTCCTTATTCCTAAAAGGGAGGGAACTAATTGTCTAGATCAATTTAGACCCATTTCTCTTTGCAATGTGGTTTACAAAATTATCACTAAAGTGATTGTTGAAAGAATTAAGCCTTGGATGAATTCTTTGATCTCTGTTGAGCAAGGTGGTTTCATTGTTGGCAGATAAATTCTTGATGGGATTGTGATTGCTATCGAGGCCATTCATTCTATGGAAATTTTGAAGGAGAAAGCCATGTTCATCAAACTTGACATGGTGAAGGCTTATGATAGGGTCAGATGACATTCTTACAAGAGGTTCTTCGAAATTTTGGTTTTGATAGGGAGTGGATTGATTGGGTTATGAGTTGTGCAACTTCCTCTTCATTATTTGTTCTTATTAATAGTGAGCCTCCAAAGTTGTTTGGAGCTTCTAAGGGCCTTCGTCAAGGGGATCCTCTTTCTCCTTACCTATTCATCATTATGGCTAAGAGGCTGGGTAGATTTATCAAGTCTCGCATTAGTCAAGGTTTCATTCAAGGTTGAAGTTGGGGTAGTAGGGTGCATCCTTATTCTCATTTGTAGTTTGTGGATGATAATTCTTTGATGGGTATGGCCAAAATTCAGGAGGCTATGAAATTAAGGAAAAATTTGGATATTTATTTGGGTGTTTTTGGATAAAAGATTAATGAGAATAAGTCCTCAATTTTCTTCTTTAATACTCCTCAACTTATTCATAATAGGATTGCTCTCCTTTGGTTTCATATTGGTTCTCTCTCCTTTTCTTATCTTGGGATTCCCATCTCGATGGGCTCTTAGCTTAGAGATCTCTATCAAGATGTGTTGGATAAGTTTCGCAAGAGGGTAAGTCATTAGACTTGTTGATGGTTCTCATCGATTAGGCATGTGACTCTTTGAAATTTGTGGTGCAGGCTCTTCCTATTTATAGATGTTTTGTGTAGGTTTCCCCCAGGTGCTTTGTTAAGGAGTTTGATGCCCTTGCTAGTCAATTCTTATGGGTTGGTAGTTTGTCTTCTTCAAAATGGAGTCTTGTCAAGTGGAACTCTATTTGCAGGTTGAAGCAAGAGGGTGGTCTTGGGCTCAAGCCTGCGGGCTTGATTGGCCAAGTCTTATCTACTAACTAGGCTAGGATTCTTACCATTAAGTATCTTTGAAGGGGTGAGTGTTGTGGATGTGCCTCGGTGTAGCCTTTCAGGGAGAGGGTCTATGATTTGGGATAATCTTAAAAGAGGGGTAAAGCTCATTAAGCAGGGTCTCTTTTGAATTTGCAATAGTGGCTCTAATGCCCTCTTTTGGCATGATTTGCGGGATGGTCATCCCCCCATCTTGAATATGTATCATCATCTTTTGCCCCTTTGTAACAGTTTTTTATGTTGGTTAGAGTAGGGTGAAAGATTTCAAGTTGGTGTAGGCTCTACATTAGGTGGAGGTGGTGCATTGGAAGGCTTTGCAAGAGTAGTCGCCAGGGGGAAGTAAGGAGGCTCATCAGGAGCTAGCTAGGATTTTGGCTAACAGATGTGCAATTCCCTTTTTGGGAGGGATATTTTGGCTTGGGAACTTTCTCCAAAGGGTAAATTTTCAGTGGCCTCAGGCTACCTAGAGATGGACAGACAAGTGTTTGGAAGGATGGAGGTGCCTTGGTGGAAGCAAATTTGGAACAATTTTTTTGGCCTAAATGCATTTTTTTCTTATGGTCGGTTGTGCAAAATAGATGTCTTACTTGAAAAAAATTATGGAAGAGAGGTTTTCACGGTCCTTCTATCTGTGTTCTTTGTAATAATAGTGAGGAAATTTCCTCTCATCTCTTTTTCTTGTGCCCTTTTGCTTGGGATAGTATGGGTGGACCTCCTTCTCAGACCTCTTTTCTTAAGTTTGCTTGGATCATTGGCCCTTCCTTAATTATACGACAATTGTGGTTGGAAAGGAATAAGAGGATATTTCAAGGTGTGCAAATGGTAGTGGTTTAGCTATGGCATAAGATCCTCAACAAGGTCTAGGAAACTATCTTTGCAAAAAGTGACATGTCTGATACTGTGGATCCTCGCAAAGTGGCTATCACAAGGAACTTGAATCTTGTGGTTGGTGGCTTTGGTTACTCTGGTGGTAGAGGACTACAACATACCAAACAAAAAAATTAGCGAGCTCAGGTAAGTGGTCCCCTCCTCCTCAGGGTGTTCTAAAGTGAATACTAATGGTTCTTCTCAGGGGAATACTAGCCATGCTGGGATTGGTGGCATTGGTAGAAATAGTGTGGTGAAAGTGTGTTTTTTTCTCTATTTATAAAGGGCAACAGACTAACAATCTTATGGAGACCTGCTATTCTTTATGCACCGGAAAGAGGTTACTCCCTTGGTTGGAGAAGGTTATTTGTGAATCTGAATCATAAATTTTTGTAGATATGTTGAATAATAAAAGGCTAGGGAGCTAGTTGGCAATTGGCATTGATTAAAGATATTTTGAGGATGTGTAGTTCTTCTTTAGAGTATATCTCTTTTGTCATATTCCTAGGTAGTGGAATAAAGTGGTTGATTGTTTGGCCAAGTGGTCTTTAGGATAGGTGGGATGGTGGAGATTGGAGCCTTTTACCTCTAGAGTATGTGATGGATTTAGAAAAGTCTATCTTGGAGGACAGGAATATGTAATTGTGTCTTTTTGGGGTTCCTTCGGGGAATCCTTGCTGTCTTTTGGCTGCTTTTGTATTATTTCGTGACTTTCTAATAAAGTTTTTATTGCTCCTTTTATTAAAAAAAAACTTTTATTTCTTGATAAATTTTGTAGTTTAAAACACTAGAATGGAAAATATATTTTTGGGTTATATGTAAATTATGTACACAAGTTCAAATTGATTTGTTTCCTTCTCTTCTACAGCAATTTTATCACGCCTCTAAGGTTAGCACATATAACTTTTAGATTTTATTTTAATATAAAATTTTGATTAGGATACATGTTTTACATGCTTCTTATTCAAATTGTACATAAATTACAAGGTATCTACATGTTTAGATAACATTTTTTCTAAGGTGAACTTTATGTAAATATATTATAGTTCTATTTAATCCTAGAGAGCGTTGGATCACTTCTACCAAGTATCATTTTTTTTTAATTTAGTGCATAATATTTCATTACAACTAGTTTGTTGATTTTATTTTTTTATATTTATTTAGTCAAATCTCACATCATTGTCTCCTTTCTAAGATTGAATTTATTCCTTGCATATTCAAACTTATATTTTAAATATATGAATTTTGTGGGGACAAACATACAAAAACTAGACTAGAATTCATTATACCTAATTTACAAATTGGAGTAGAGGAGTCCCAACCACACATTGATATAAAGAGGAGACCCAACCATATATTGTAAGTGGTCATGTGGAAGCTCATATATCAATCGATATTGAAGAGGGTGAATATTGCTTCCACCTACATATGAGTTTTTGAAGCTAATTAAAGAGGTTAGAGGAAAAATTCTAAGAGAAGTATTGATCACTTTATTAGAATTGATATAGATAAATTAAAATGTATGTTGAACAACCCATTCAAATTGATAAGAGGTCACTAAATATAACTTGAAATGAAATATTTGATAGATATTTTAAATACAGTGCTACAATTGGTAGATCTAGATTATTATCAAGTATACTTATGTTGATAAGAAAGACACATTACAATTGTTGTGTGTGAATTTCACCAAAAAGGACAACACACCTAGAAAAATATGTTCAAAATATTGCAAAAGGTTTGAGTTTCATTGACAAAACACTATGTTCTACTAATAAGAGCATTCCAAGAAGAGTGATATTGACTTCTATTGTAAATCCAAAAATTCCAAAAAAATGTCAAATTTCTTCACTATCAAGTCAAACTGGCTTAAATAGAAAGGCAATAACAAGATATGTGAAAAGAAGAAAGGTTTTTTGTGACAATACAATATAAATTAATAGGGAATTAATGTGTAGGGCTCCTTGGTCTGATAAGATTGAAGATGTTTTTTATTAAGAAATAAATGAGGTCTTGAACCCTATACAAAAGTAGCTCCCAGGGAAGACCAAGATAGGCCCATGACTAGCCATAAACAACACATTAATTTCTTTAAGTGCCCAAGAAACAACCAAACTAACTACAAACTTAATAAAATAACAAACCAAGAAACCAACAAAAATAGTACACAACCTAAGGGAACATATTTCCTCAATCATGGGTGAGGATATTATACATTGCATCCAAATCATCCCTATTGGCAGTACTGACCCCATGCTTTTTCAACTCCAAGCCCTACAAGATAGAAATATTAGTGGCAAATTTGTGCATGATTTTAGCACTAAACCTAATCATGATCTTCAACAAGCCCATTTCAATTCTAGTCTTCATAATCTCCACCTTCTTCATAGTTTGGGTACAAATATCACATTATTATTGTTTGATTGTAAGGGCCTTAAGGGAGTCTCAAACCATAATATTTGGGGTCTTAGGGTGATCTGTAGACTCAAAATCAATATTTAAGGAATTCATCTCATTAAGGAAGTTGTTACTTTCATACAATTAGGGAGAAGGCTCTAGGGAGGTATCAATATTCTTATCATT